>OMNW01024408.1:0-34099 GCA_900303245.1 Selene dorsalis
CACACAGGGGTGTCAGTGTGTTATCAGAGAACAGACAGAAACAGCTTCAGCTGGTCTGAAGGTGAGTGGACGATCACACCTCAGCTGGAACATCTGGAAAACTTTGTGAATGAAACGACCAGGTTCCAACTGTTTCATACCAAAACTGTAACAGTGAGACACCAGACAGGTCCCAGCATCCTGCAGGGAAGAAGCCACTCCTCTAAATATTCCCACTGTGTTGTTTTATTTTTTACCATTCAGGGTAGTTATGGTTACCAAAATAACAACAGGCCTTTTGATGGACTATATGTCCAACAGCTGCATGTGTCAATCACTGTTCCAAAGCTGTTTAGCTCTGTAAATGTAGCATGATAACTGTCATCTCAGGTGAGAACCACTGACCTGTTAGACAACCCTGGAAGTTAAAAAATTAAAAAAAAAAATCCAAACTGTAGTTATTTATGTAATAAAACTTTGAAAAGTAAGTATTACTTTTGCACTGGATGTAGGGGAGTACAGGTATACTTTCTCCTGCACTAAAACTTGCTCACACTATAGCTAGCAGTGCAAAAAACATCACTCTTGTGCAAGTCGCCTAACTGTTTTCAATTCTCCCCAAAAGCATAGAAAAGCAGTGGATTTTTGTACTTTTTCTACATTTCTAATGTCACCTTAAGATTGATTTTACCATTGCATCTCTTTGTGTGCTTGGTGATGAAACGATGTCCCTGAGTAAATATAAGTGTACAAAACTAAATGTTATTCATTCGTGACACGTTTAATAAAGTCTTTTTTATATAAATTACAATTCATTTTGCACATTTAAAATATAACACACATGCACGCACGCACACACACGCACACACATGCACGCACACACACACTTATCTATTTCCATAGAGTTCCCAGGCTTTATGCATTCTTCTCAGCTTTTGCAGGTTGGGTTTCTGTAACTCCTGCAGAGAAAAGAATGCTTAGTCACCACCAGACAGCTGCGCTCTACGATGCCTTGAATACTACATTTAGTCCAAAGTTCAGCGTGCTGCTCCAGTTTAGTACCTTCTGGTCTTTGTCCAGATGCAGGATGTCAACGAGGGGAGCGATGGAGGGACGACCGTGGGCGCACTGGAAGGGCAGCTGGCAGGAAGACAAGGATGCCACCAGGCTGTGGCATTCATCTCTGCTCAGGCTGTCGTTGAACTTGATGGCCCCTGTTAAATGCGTACATGTATAAAAATCTAAAGTATGAAGACGAGAGACTTGTCGTTGCAGAGAAAAATGAACTGAAGAAGAAAAGTAAGGTCATTTTACCGTGGCATGCCAGGGAGGCGAGCACTTTCAGCACAGTGAGCGGCAAAGTTCCTCTGACTCTCCCAGCTGAGCGCAGTAACTAGAGCAGTAAGAGAAACAATACATTTTACCCTCTATCAAACAGTAAGATCCTCTGCAGCGCAAAAGTTAAGGAGGTAGAAAAGACATTTGCAAACTTACTTCGATCTGTTCTCGAAGATACTCCTGATGTGGGATAAAGCAAAATGGTAAATCATCACTTAGCTAGGTGAGTGATGTAGTTAATGAGGTTTCACAAGTCTTACCTCAACTACAGGCTTGATAACAGATGGTCTCCCCCTCCTTTGCTCATTGCTCTCCTTTTCCATGAAGCACACTGGGACCTTCCCCACGAATACTAATGGATCTAGTGCGTCGGAGAATTTCACTTCCAGGCCCAGTTTTCGTAAATCTACCTGACAAGACCTGTATGAGGAAGATCACGCTATTCTTTTATACTGTTACTCATTATAAGCAATGTTTTAATGTCTGCGGTATTGAACAAATTGGGTTAGGAAAAAAAATCTTCAGTGTGTGTGGGAGGTTAAGCTGTTTGCACTATAGTCATGGAGGTAAACAGAGGATGCAGCTTGACCTAAATCAAAGAAATGTGCGCATGTTTCAACAATGTAAGGCAACAGTGCATTGCAATTGATGAATGGTAGCTTAATACATTAACAGATTAGAGAATACAGGTTTTGGCAGTGGTTGAACCGTCAGCCTCCGAATCAGACCGAGACCATACCCACTACTCAGAACTGCCATTTAAGCTCTTTCCATCCAAAGGTAGCGCTGACGTGACTTTTCTGACGCCAAGCAGAAGGAAAATACAGCAAAAGCAACTTGTGTTAAGTCTAATGGGTTTATGGTCTTGCAGCAAATGTAACTTGCACCTTAAATACAAGCTGTATAAGCTACAATGTATCGTAATGAAATAAAGTAAATTATGCGGATCATTTTCACTAAATAGACACAATTCTGAGTGAGATGCTGACTTAGTCTGATTTACGTGCTGAAGTACTGATTGAACGATCTTATATAGCGTTATAATTATATGCTCTGAAAACCAATGGTGTTATCCATTAAGTCAGACCGCCGGTTAGACAGGTACTGTACATGAACAGCATATAAACACACCTGAGCAGCCTGAGCTCCTCTTCTGTTACACTGATCTCCAGAGGAGGCAGGATGGTTGAGGAACACAGGCGTCTCTCTCCTGACACATCTGGGTCATCCTCATATGAATCTGTAGCAGCATGTACAGTTGAGACAGTAGCATTGCATCAGCAACATTATTCATTTCACATTTAGTTCTCAAAATGAATACTGTTCGGTTTTGTACCAGCAACTAGATTTTCGAGCCGAACTCTCTCGTGTGCAGCGTGTTGATCCACCAGCACAAGGAGGTTTCCTGTAGTTTCAGTACACACACACAAATATTAATTGCGTGAGCCACTGGCAAAACAAATAAACTAGAAACAGTCAGGTTCCTGTCTGTACCTTCAGTTTCAGCGTGTGCTGCAGGCTCTCCGTCTCTTGTGTTAATAAGACACGCAAGGAACTTCTTATCCACTTGATGAATAACCTGTAATGTCATTAAATAGTAATTACTTCACTGCATCAAATGAATTCAACTTTGTCAGAATAGTCAAAGAGAAACGTGCCTTCATTGAATGAATCATGGCCTTAGAAAAGCGGTATGGAAACAGGATGTTATGGATCTTAACAGCAAGTCCATCGGCTTGTCCACTTGTTATGTCCACACCAACCTGTAGGCAGCAGTTCATGATTAATAACTAAAAAACAACCAAAGGCTCACGAATGCACTCTAATACCAAGTAAACACTACTTACCATAGGAGGTCGGACAAACACAGGGTTATTCCATTTAGAGTACAATGTTGAAAGTGAATTGGAGCTCTCACCAACATCATCTGTGAGGGCAGACATTCACAGATGTAAACACAAACAAGGTGGTATTCATTTCTGTACAGTGTCAGGGCCTGATAGTCTGCAGTCTGATCTGGCTGTGAGGTACCTCTGTCATCAAACCCTGAACTAAGCACTCTCTCTGTCCTGGATTTCGGGAGGAAGGGCAACACTAGATCCACCTGAAATGGGTAACACCTGTACTCCATCCCTACATGAACAGGAAAAGTAAAGATGGGCATCATGGCTGACACTTCACTGGGTATCCATTACCTAAGCTGAAGTGCAAGTTTTCTTCATGGTCTGGGATTTACTTTATACTTAACATGAATAGTGTCATTGTACCCAGCAATTAGTTTGCAAAAGCTTTGCCTGGTATCTTATTTGATTTCTGATTTATAAAGTTATAGCTTTTTTACCACCCATGCTATGTGCTTGAAATTTTTACAGATTGTTCTTAAACTCGCACAACACTTGGCTTAAAGTTGCACATTTCCAGAGGTAGTCACCAACCGTAAGATTTTACAATGACATTAATGATGTTAGTCTTAAAGCATATCTCACATGGCCAATCATGAGATGTTCTGCTGATTTGACATAAAATGACACAATGACTATTTCCCATTACTAACATGTCTATAAACATTCCTGCTAAGCGTACCTGTTTCCGAGACGACGCTGACTGCCATGTTGGTGACATCAGATGTGCACTGCACTTGTGTTTCCTCGGCGGATGGATCCTCGTACGTGCTGAGCCCTGTCACTCTGTTGATGTAAACGTTCTTCCCCACAGATGTGTCATAGTGATGAATCCAGTCACCAGATGTTGTGTCCTCTTCCCTCTCACCCAGTTCAGGGTTTGTACCTTTGCTACCCGAGAGCTCATCCAGTGCAGTTTCACAGGGGCTATCATTGTTGTTGCTGTCTTGGATATCCTTACCACTACCAAGACGTACGCTGTCCTGTGAGGTCGGCCCGGAAAAGTGTGATAATGCCTTTGGTGTTTCGGCCCTGTGTTGTTTCAAATGGCACAGTTTAGCAGCCAAAGATGTTTTTCTTTTCTTCTGAGCTGAGGCTGGTTTTAGCTTTGTAAAAACTGAGGGGGTTATTGCACTTTGGAAACTGCTCTGTGTCTCCTGTTTTTGTGGCTGTGTAATGTTAACATCTTGCTGAACTTTCTGGCAAACTGACAAATTCTGGGGATTCGAAATGAGACAATTTTCCTGAGGAGGCCAAGCACTGTTCTCTAAATGAGCGTCCGGAGAGGGTAGTTTCATTTCATCAGTTTTACCAAATTCTTTTCTAAACTGGTCAAGAGATCCTGACTCTTTATTTAAAGAAATCCTTTGACAAGATATAAATCTGGGAATCTTCGCAGGAACGATAGGACCAAAGTCTTTGCATAGTTTCAGACCAGATGTGTCACGGCTTGAATCCAGTGAAATTTTGTGCTTTGATGCCAGTGATCTCTCATCACCTTTGTGTGCTGGATTTTCCTGCTGAAATACTGACTTGTTGAGTCGGGGCAGGTCCTTAGTTCGTAGACCTTGATGAATAAATGAATCAGATAAACAGATTTTTCTGTCGCTTGTCAAAGTGTGTCTGTGTTCTCCTGCATCCTGGATGCCAGGTAATAACTGCTCAGTGCTTTTAAAATCAGCCAGGATTTGTTGGGTGGTGCTGTTTGGCAAAGTCACATTGCTGGTTGAGGTAATGCTGTTTAAAATCTCCTTTTCTTTTAAAAGCTGCAGCTGACTTGACGTGCATAAAAACTGAGTCTTTTCCCCAGCGTTACTAAATGTTGGCTCCTCCGCTTCAGTTCTGTTATCATCACATGTAGGTTCCAGTTCATCCGGATCACGTTGCGGCTCATCGCTACAATCTTCACCTTGTGGCTTTTCCAAGTTGTTTGGAGGCATCTTTTCATCTTCCTCTTCTCCACGGTCCATCAGATCAGACTCCTGGCAGACACTTTCCTCTGAGACATCTCCGCGTTTACGATAAACAGATTCAGATGCCAGTTTCAATCCAACACCGCAATCTAGTGTGAAAGCTGTGCTAGTCGCTTGGCCATCTTCAGCACAGTTATTATTCTCCTCTTGCTCCGTACCGTCAGTGCCAAACAGTTGAGGAGACGCATAGTCCATGTCATCTTGAGAAAGCACAGCCACCAAGTTCTCCCTTCTGAGGAAAACTTTCACTGCCTCTTCAACACAGAGCAAAATGCCATCCCAGTCTCTGAACTCTATTAAAGTCTTGGCAGGATCAAGACAGATGTCATACTCTGAGTAAGAGCATTTGATATTGATGATATAAACTCCGTGCAGCTCTTGGTTTCGCTTGTGTTTAGGACTCCTGTTGGCAGACTGCCCATCAGGACTGTCATTTTTCTGATTTGAACTGCTCAGTCTGCGCAAGAGAAAGTTCAACAGCTTGTGTATCTGTGTCTTCAGCAGCAGTCTCTCATTTACATACAGGAACTGTAAGCTGTTGTTGTAATGGCCCTCTCTGCCAATGTAACCATTCACTTCAAACTGGCCATGTGTGTAACCAATGTCTCCCAGTTTCTGCCCTCGTCCCAGGCCGTGTATCTGAACAAACCTGTGGTAAGTGTCTTTGGCTTTGGGGAGCTGCACAGTCATGGCTCCTGTGCAGTCATTCTTCAAGGAGAAAGACACAGAGGGATGCATCAGAGAAATAGCCTCCACTCTGTGTCTGATCCTCTCACCCTCCAGGACAGCATCCACCCTCTTCCTCCGCACCGGCATGTTGTAGAAGAAGTTACAGATGACAACAGTAGTCCCCGCAGAAGGCCGGGTTGTCTCTGCTTTGAAGACATCCAAGCCTTTACCGTTCTTGAACATCTTCACGTGTGTGTTTCCAGACGATATGGTCCGAGATGTGATTTCAACAAGCGCTGCCAGAGACACCACACTGGCCAGGGCTTCTCCTCTGAAGCCGTACCACCGGAGCTCGTCTAGGTCCTCGAGGGAGCTGCATTTGCTGGTGTGGTACCTGTTCCCCACACGCTCCAGGTTCTCGGGGCTCATCCCGGTGCCGTTGTCTATAACCTGAATTTTAAACGCCTCCATGTTAAGCCGGACTCCCACACAGTTCGCCCCGGCATCAATGCTGTTCAGTATGAGCTCCTCGACGCACTGTTGGAGGGAGGGGACGGTGACACCGGAGCGGAGTTTACCCTGGACCTCTACGGGCAAACACTTAATCATGGTGTTCATGAAACTAGGTCCTCTGTGTGTGTGTGGGCTCCTACCTGTCCTGATAGACTACAGAGCTCCAACACAACCGCTCTGTTGCTAGTAACGTCCGTTACATTAGCTTAGCACTAGCTAGTTCCATTAGTTCCAGCGAGAAGTCTTCAAAACTCTTCATAACTCATTAAAGTCATTTCAATAAAACGTGCTTAAAACCTGACTAAAAACAAAAACAACAAACCCAGCTGACTACCGTTCAAGTCAACGTGAGAATAAGAGACGAACAGCAAAGGTCGAAGCTGACAGCGCCATCTCCTGGAGTGAAGGACCTCGGCCGTCTTTTTCTCTGGGTCAATAGAAGGTTGGAAGCACCTTGTCATTTGCACAGCGCCATCTACTGTACGAAGTGTGCTGTCTCATGGACGCAATGAGCATTTCAATAATTGTATCATCCCTGTATTTTAAAGTTAAAGTTGGTTAAGTGCCAGAACAATCTCAGCTGGTTCCTGGAGTTTAACACCGTTTCTCGTGTTTGTGAACGATTCCCTTCATAACCCATGATATATTTAGTGTATAGTTATAGCTACTCTTTCATTTGTTCGGACAAAGAGTGACATTTTCTTCAAAATTGTCTCAGTAAGTACTGTAAAAATATTAAGTTTTGTTTTGTTTGTTTTTCTCCATCTTTCTACATGTAGTTTGTAACACTGTCAATGTGAAGATATTTTACACAGCAGTTATGATATAAAATGCACAGGTGTTAGTCATAAAAACATAAAAGTGTCTCAGTAAGAGAAAACCGCAACAGTGCGCCAGCATACATAATATAATACAAGAAGAGTAGGAAGAGCTAGTTATTTAATTTTATTACTTACACCTGCTGTGATTTTTGCAACTGTTTCATGTCAAAATATCATCTATTAAGGCAGGAAACAAATGGTATTAATTAGCTGTTTCTGCCACCCCTGCTCCAAATGATAATTTACAAATAACATCAAATTCTGAATTCTGCAAATGTGCCTCTTTGTTTTCTTGGAGTAACTCAGTTCTATGGAACCTCTAAGTGATGCCTGCACTGACAAAACACGGTACTAACAAGGTGGACTCTGTTCTGGTATACAATTGTCATGAGTGTCCCTGCAATGGATCATCTGAGGATAAATTCACTCTGCAGTTTTGGAAATGTTTCTCCAGTTGTCTGCACAGCTCTGTGTTTGCCAAAGGAGGGCAGCAGCACTCTTAAGTGGTGAGTGGTGTTTGTGAGCCCCCCCCCCCCTCAGTTTTTATGGAGGCTGATGAAGATGATGGCGACAGATTTCAAGGTCAAGTCATTGCGTATTTACTCAGCAGGTACCTTGCACGGCTCTGGTTTGTTTGCAAATGTACCCTTTTAACAGATTAGCAGTCTCTGCTGACTTATGGTCACATCTGACACTGATGATTAGAATATTAAACCAATTAAATATTCCCTTGTTGTTGTTACTACAAAAATATTGAAACGTGACACCAGCTGGAAGGACATCTCCATTTATTAATGTAATTCCACATGTTGTACATGTTAAGGAGATACAGTTTCAGTAACAGTTTGAACTGTCATTATACGTGTTGCCCTCCTAAAAATGAAAATACTAAATAAATAACACATCTGTATTAAAGTTAATATTACAAGCACAATCTGTAAGTTAATTTATCTCACTATGTTAAAAGATGAGTGTTCTAGGTTGTCAACTGTTTTCTCGTTATTGAACTCCGCCTTGATTATTCGAGACTGGGGGCTTCCAGAGGATCTCAACCATTCTTGCATTTCCTTCACCTTGCTGCGTGGTCCTTGGAGCTGGCCTTGAACAGTTCCTGCGCTTGTGTTTTGGACCCATCCAACCAGGCCAAGCTTCTTCCCCTCTGACTGGAGAACAACATGGATGGTTATGATGGAGAATATGGGTGAGATGGACGTGCTTTCATTAATGGGCTCATAAATTGCTATGCCCTCTGGTCTCTCCTAATGCTGTGTACACTATTACCTCATTAGATGTATGAAACACAATAAAAATGTTATTGTTTATCAAAGGCTGTCTTGTTGCACAATGTTTGGCAAATGATTGAGTAAATGACTTATCTATTAAAATGTGGCACATTATTTCTCACATGTGTTATGTTAGCCTTTACAAAACCCAGTGATTCTACAGCCTTGGTGTTGATTGATATCTAACTGTCCACCTTTGTTGTCTAACCCAAAGAAAGCAAAAAATGTAGTACAAAAACTCTTGAATGAAAGGGAAATTTACGGATTTACTAACCAGAATTTTCAACATCCATTACTGTCTTTATCATCAATACTGCGATTAGCCTATGAAAAATTCCCGAAAAAAGCCTCGGGTTTTTTGTCAAGGCCAAACTTTGCTTATAGGGTAACTCGACGTACTTACTTGTGTGTATTTCCGAAAGAACACACCCTGCACTCTGCCAAAAACTTCATAATCCACTGAAATTAGGTCTTCATTGGACATAATGAACCTAGAAAAGAGAAATATGACAGTACTTACACGCCGTGTTGTCTATAAAGACCCACCTCCATGCAGGTGCTACATTACAGCTACAAGCTATGCTAACACTGATTCACGTGTATTCTAACACTTTGCAAGCAAAGTAATTCAAATTTAGCTTCGTGCTCAGAGTGTATAAATGTAAACTAGCCCATTAATTGTCAGATAATTACCTGAATATTGCTAGAAGTTAACAAGAAAACCGTCCAGCTCGACCAGACCTCTGTTTGAAAACATATGAAACACACAGGAAGTGACGTTTAGCGGACCAATCAGAGAACGGCCTAGACATGTGGTTTCTAAGCAACGCGCATAAACTTGAAGGGGCCGCAGCAGTACTTTGGGTGCTCATCGGTTTTCAGCTAAAGCCAGTTTCATTAAACCCAGACGACTCACAACAGGCTGACATTTTTGATTTAAATCCATGTGAAGATTATAGGAAAAAATGTCTTTAGTGACGGAGTGCAGACACTGGTAAGTAGAGGGTAGTTCGCTTCATGTTTTGTTTTCCTGATATTGACTTATCTCATTTCGTTAGCGCCTACTGTCAACAGGAAATATGAAAAATAAGCATTTCTCTTCTATGTTGGCTATGCTGTTCTTGAGTTTTTCTGAGTGTATTACAGTCTTTCTCATTGTAAAACTTTGGCTATCTTTAAACACTTTGCAATGTGCTAGGTTATCATAATTAGCATAGATCATTATCAGTGGTATCAGGTGTCAATTATCATTATTATTTTTTTCAAAGGCGAGAATGAAGTGTAGAGATGTACCCTGACACCAGTGCAAAGAAATTTCTATTTGTATCACCTACCTTTACACTTTCTATCTTACTGGATTGCTTTCTTCCGGATATTCTAACCTGTATTTTTTTGACTCAAGTCTAAATATATTGACAGGTTAGGTAATGCAAGACTGACTTAAGTCTTTTCTAATTTAACCTTTATTTATCTTTTGTTTTCTTTCCCTTGTAATTTTATTTTATACAAGAAAAAACTCTCCGTGGCTGATGTGGTGGGCTCATCTGACTTTTGCAAATATTTTTGGAATAACGGATCCATCTAAAAGGGAACACCTTCTGAACAATTTTAAGCCATGAGCACATACACAAGGAAAAGTTGTCAAAGCCAGCACAATATTCCAGGACAAAGACAAGAAAATGTCTATACTCGGGTACAACATGGTGGTGTATCTTGTCGGAGAGCAAATGAAGTAGGTCTCCCATTTCCAAACAAGCCCGTTTACCACAGAAGAACTGTCAGTCCTAGGACACAAGAAGACTCATTTGATCTACATGATTTTGAAAAAATCACTATTACAAAACAACCAAAAGGCATGTTCCTGCCCCAAGAGCATGATTTAAATGACATCAGAAAAACAGCTAAATCTCAGCATCCAAGAAAAGACTCAAACAGACTGTCCAGTGGAGAACAACAGATTGCAGAGGCTAGAGCAATTCATGCAAAAAAGCTCATGGTGCAGGAGAAGCTGAGGAGGGTTGAGGAAATAACAAGACAAAAGATCCAGCGGGATAGTGTTGAAGCTGCTGCCGGTAATGATGAGATGACGAGCGAGGAGGATTTCAAACTAATTAGGAGAAAGCAAGATCAGAGAAATGAGGACAGAATGAGAAATGCACATGAAGAAGAGGGGGCAAGATGGAGTAGAAGGGAGAAGGGAGCTGCAGAGTGTCCTCAGTCAAAAATAACTGGAAATAAAGGGACTCTTAAAGACACAGTTCATAAGAAAAAAGTGAGTGGAGAGCTGAACAGATTAAAATGGAAGAATGTGACAGAGCGTACCAGAGGAAAAAGGGATGAAAAAGATCAATACATTAAGGGAGAAGCATATGTGAGGCAACAGGGTGGAATAGATAGAGCAAAAGAAAGGGAACAAAATAAGACCTCTATAGAAAGTCTAGAGAAACTTGCTCAGAGACTGGCTGTAGAAAACCACAGAGGTGCACAATGCAGAACATCTGGTGAATCAACTCTCCCACTGGTTTTTGGCCCATGTGATTCCAGTAGAGCACAGAAGAAGGAGCTGGGACACATGGGCAGCACAAACACCAACATCCAGCGTGTTACTTGTACAGTCTGCAACAGGAAGTTTAACAGTGACAGGCTGGAAAAGCATGTCCAAATCTGTGAAAAGGTGAACCAGTCACGCCGTCAAGTCTTCAACTCCTATGTTAACAGGACCAAAGGATCTGCCATTGAGCAGTTCTGGAAAACTCACAGCAGAAGCAAAACTCCAGAGGTAGGCCAGTAACGTTTTTACCACTGCAAAGAGCTGCCTTTTAATGTATCATGACATTATCACCAGGATCATCCTTGGCTGTGAAAAATATTAATTTAAAAAGGAGCCTGTGTTACAAACTGGGTGTATAAAGTCACCTGCAAGGAGACTGATGAGAAGATCCTACTGGGTGTAGGATGCTCAATTGATTATTTTAAGCAAGTATTCCTGTTTTTCATAATAGGTGTTCCATGTCTTTTCATTCAGATTTTACAGAAAAAGAGCACAAGACAAAACCACAAGTCAAACACAACAGGTCGACTCCCAGCTGGAACTTCACTGCAAAAATGATCGAAGAGTGCTGACCCTGAACAGACCCAGATGCTTTGGATCCTGGACCAGTTTAATAACAAATCTTCTGGATGTTTAAGTCATCTTATTGTTAATAGTCTTGAACTGTTTGATTTTATCCCTCTTGTCTCCATTGTTTTAAATACATCACTCAATGACACAACTGAGTAAGATAACTTGGGCCTTTTACAAGGAAAGTGCATGTTAATATCAGCATATAGTAACAGAATGTGTTGTAGTTTATACTGTGGGAAATATTGACTGTAGACACGTAACAAAAGACAAATGTTAGTTTTATTTATGGCTTTTCCACAAAGCAGGAAGCAACAGTGTGACTGTGAGAGGAGTGTTTGTTACCATTACATCCCCACAATATTAGGTAAACCTTGGAAAAAAGTAAACCATATTTCAAATGCATTCAACATATTGTATTAAAAAAATCACCTAAGGCACAGATTTGTCATATTCGCTCAAATTTTGGGTTTCAATAGCTTGTAAGGCACACCGACTGTACTTAACTATGCATTTTACTGCACTGCCAGTGTTATACTGTTGACATCTGCTAATTCACAAGCTAACAGCTTGTAATCTTGATAAGACAAAGGGTTTTACACAACACACACAAAATAAACAAAACCAACAGATCTCAAGCAAAATTGCAAATATTTGCTTTCCCAAATAACACATTTTCTTTTTCAAAACATTTCTGAAAGTACCAAAGACAGATAAAAGTAAAAAAAAAAAAAAAAAAAGCAACAAGAACATTAGAGCTGCAAGGTCAGCTAAATTATAAACGCTGTCGAGACCATGTTTTCCACAGTCTAAGAAAACTATTCAAGTGTTCATACATATAGTTAGAGGATAGACCTACATGTGCTGTGCCAACAAGAACTCAAGAGTCAAAGAAGGCAAGAAGAAAAAGTAACCTACTTGTTAAAAAATTAATCAGTAGTTTTGTGTTTCACACAACTGTTCTTAGTATGACAATAAAACTTGCAAATTTAAAAAGTATATATTTGCATGACATAATCAGAATAGGTAATAGCTAATGTTTCTGGTAAATATGACAAAGTATAGAGGCTATATTGTTTTTGGCATTTGACTAGACGGGAACTCAGAGAGACCTCAGACAGATCTCTGTACATCAGAGTTCAGAGAAAAATAATTGAAATTCCTAGTAAAAGACCGGATCACAATTTAACATACTCCTCCCTGGCCCACGACCCATCCATCCATCCCACCTCCAAGTTCCAAGCATATCAATTGAGAACTTTTTTTGTCTAACTTTCTGACAAATAAACGGACTTGGGCGACAATATAATCTCCATGGCAGAGATAACTGAAGTTATCATCAAAGTGATATTCAAGAAAGCTTTGTTTTCACATTAGAAGATTCTGCCAATATTAAGCATGTATATTACATTGGCTTCCAATCTGGACAGTTGGAAAAAAAAAAGGAAACATTAACTTTAAATGCATCAGCAAATGGTTTCCTTCTTGCATGAGCTGGTCTTACCTGTTGCATGATAAATACTAATATCCGAGGCAGTAAGGACTGAAGCCTCGATGCTGACATCAGTAAAAGTCAACAACAGTACCACCGACAGATGGACTTAACATTCACATTGCAGAGTAACACTATAATAAGATTGTCTCTCGCGGGTGTTAAGGTCCGATGCTTCATGTTGAATCCAGCCAACATTTCAGTCTGTGGAGAAACTAGCCAGATCCCTGCACCCAGGTGAACACAAGTGTGCATGTGAGAGCGTGCAAGGTATTATACAGTATTACATGTGCATTAAAATGTAATCATGCAACTTAAGCGCTCTGCCAAACATGTATACTGTTATGTAACCATTGTGAGTGGGCAAGAGAATGCACTCTACAGCACTTCTAACCAAACCTCCACCTGCCACCTAACCAGCTCATTAATTCAATATGTGCTATGAACTGTGACACTTCTCCCATCATCTGGAAATCCGCAGACTGAGGGTCACACGCTGGCTCCCGCGGATCTGCTCCCGTGGTTTGTGAAGCCACCTCCCCGTCCTCCTCCATCCCCTGGTATACGCTCGGAGTGATGGTTTCCGTTATTGTCGCATCCTGCTTCCCGTAGCGCTGAGCGATTAATTGCCGCCCAAAGCCTCTCATTCTCCCTCTGCTGCTCGTTGACCTACGGACAGCGAGGACATAGGTTGTGTTATATTGTTTGTTCTGTTGCGAGGGCAAATGGATCAACGCTGGCTGAGGCAGGAGTGAGGCTTCGAGGAAAACGTCTCACCTGCTTCTCGAGCATCTGGATCCTCATCTCTTGACGAGCGACTGTCTCTCGCAGCTGTAAATTACACTCATAAGTTAAATACTGCGGTAATGGTATTCTCTCAACAGTTGATTATCAGCACGGTGTAAATCTGATACCTGTGTGACCTCTCTACTAGCACCACAGCATGCACCCGATTCTCCTTTTTTGCAGACACGACCATCCTCCAGTCCATTCATGTTATCACAGCTCATTCGTTTAGTCTGTGGAGACAACCAGAGAGCAAAAAGTCCAAAGCGGACATGAACAGCATTAATATGAAATCAGTCCAACAGAACATAATGGCTAAATCAGTTTAAATAAGAGCTGCGTTAGCATTACCGATAGGTCTTTCTTACTGACTGCCGCTGCTGCAGCCTTTAGCTCTTTCAGCTCCTCATAAGGTAAAGTGACACTCTCTGAGAAAGAGGAGAGCTGGTCAGGAGTGGATGGCTCAGACTCTTCCGGCATCGGGATGAACTCTGCATCCTCCAGCTCCTGTTGGATGAGAACTTGCTTAATTTGGGCACTGTGAGTCTCCACTCAATGATCTCTGTTCTATGATTCAATCAAAAGACTGACTTTCAGACTGACACCTCCAGTTTCTTGCATCGGATATCTTCCTGTTTTCCTTTACCCCTAAGCTGTCTCCCCTCTAAACTACCCACCCCCCACCCCTCCACCCCACTTCCTCTTCATTCACACAGGTGTAGCACTCCCCCCTGGCTCACATCAGAAAACAAATAAAGTCTATCCAGCAAGCTGCCAGGGAGGGCTGGTGATGGTCACATTCACACACCAAGGTGAAAAAAATCTTTGGCTGCAAGATAAAAATTCCATGAATCTCATAAAGAGCTCACACCTCAGATGGTGTTGAACTATGAGAATATGAGACTTATTCCTTGGTGCTTTCATTATGACAAACCTTTCTAAGCCAGAGGGGGCAGGAGCTGTCCCCAGTCTGATTTGCCATTGACATCATTGGGGTCTCCATGAAGCACTCTTCTGTATTAACCTCCCGTGTACCCCCAAGAACCCTGTCACGACACTCTGTTGCTGCACCAGGCTCCATGTCCAGATCCACTGTGGATGTAGAAGCTTCCTGGCCCAGTCCTTCATACACAGACAACGACAACACACACAAACAATGCAGACTTGAAAATGTAGACTTGTTCTTCTGGCAAAGAAAATGAACCAGTGACTGAGGAGAAGCACTTACCACTACCAATCGATATTCCACTGCTGTTGGAGCGAATAGTCTTGGAGTTGAGCACTTTCTCTGCAAAGAAGAAATAATAAGTCGGTCGGCTGCTTCCCTAGGTGTAGTGTGCAGTTGTAGTGTGGTTGTCATTACTAACCCATTATGATAATTGTATGCCAACCACGGCAAGAGAGGTCTGGCACATGATGGAGGGAACCAAAGATTGGCCTGGGCATGGCGGGGCAGACCTCTGAACCAAATCCCTTATCATGGGGCATCCCAAGTCGCCCATTTCCTGCGTTTCCCCAGGCAAAGATCTGATTGTCTGAGAGAACATAAAGATAATGATAAACATGGGAGATATAATACAGTCACACAATTGAAACTATATAGACCGTATAAATATATAAGAGCCACAGATGCCCTGCTGCGTACGCGTCCTCACCTTCAGTGGCTGCAATGGTGAAGCCATCTCCACAGGACACTTTTGTCACTATCTTCCCTCCGAAGGGTCCAACAAGGACTTGGACACCCTGATGTTTCTTAAAGTCCTTCACGCCCAGCTGTCCATACTTGTTGCAACCAAAGGTTATCAGACGACCACGTTCTGAAAAGGCAGAAATCATAACATCTTTAAAATCCTGACAATCGTCAGTGGCAAGACAGAAACAGCCTTTGTCTGCAGTACCATCAATAGCAGCTGTGTGGGTTTTCCCTGGAGATATGGTCTGGATCGTGAACCGCGACAGCTGCTTCACCAAGGTCAGTGTGGTGATGTACGGGATCCCCTGGTAGCCCTGGTTTAGTGCACAATAAGCCAAGCATATAAATACACAGCTGCATCACCTTACGTCTCTACACTGATACAGTCCTTTATGTGTACACTTGTACCTCTCCAGGGTGATTTTTGAGACCAGAGATTCCCTGGTTCAGACCTAGCTTGTTGAATTCATTATTTCCACAAGCTAGGACTTTGCCAGTTTCTGTCAAATAGAAGGTTCCATCGCTGCTACATGACACTGAGGAGATGGTGGCACCTTTTGGGATCTCCACCTGAGAAAACCAGAGGACATACAGCACTTGTGATTCTTGTACCATATTGCTTGAAAATGTTCTATCCCACAAGGCTTCGGTACAGTGAAAAATATGACAGAAGGAGGAGCAAAACGTTACTCACTTGCATCGGAGAAGAGAAGTCATCCTCACATTCCAGGCCGAGACGCCCTGCAGCGGGAAAACAGAGCAATTTATTCAAGGAGCACTTAGTATTTCTGCATATTAAAAAGGCCACTGTCTCCACCTGCTGGATACACTTACAACAGCAAAAACAACCCAGCACAGGCAATGGCATCAGCACAAAACAACAATACATACAGCAACCCTACGTACCATACTCTCCACAGCCCCACGAGTAGATCTCCCCGCTGTGAGTCAGAACCACCACATGGTTGTCCCCACACGAAACCTGACGGACAGGCCTCTCCTCAAAAAACTCCAAAAGCACTGGCTCCAAAATCTCCATGCCGTGCTCGCCCTCCACGCCAATGCAACCGTAATAGTCTGACCCAAACATGTACATCTGATCCTCATCTGAAAAAGCAGCGACAGAGATGAAAAACATGACTTTACAGATCTCTCTTTCTCAAGTTCCTCTTTTCACAGGAAGCTTTCTTCACTCACCGGTGATACAGGCAGTGAAGTCAGCCCCACACGCCACCTGTCGAATGGCCTTCCCCTGAAGCTTCTCCACCCTCTTTGGCTGCCGGTACGAGGCCTGGTCTCCGTGCCCCAGCTGGCCCACCATTTTGGCTCCACCTTGGACGTTCTGAAAAAGAGAGATGAGAAAAGCTTCCTGCAGCAAACCACAGCAACAACTAGAGTCATTCTATCTGTCCCAGATACTCACAGCCCATGTGTACAGCTCTTTTTCCACCGTCACCACTGCGAAGTGGCTCTCTCCTGCACACACATGTTGGGCGCTGCTGCCCCCTTTAAACGTGTCCATTTTCTGTGGGGTGAACTTTCCTCCCCCCCAGAAGTACACTTCTCTTGAGCGGGTGGTCACCACTGCAACAGGCGTTTCGCTCACTGTGCTCAGCCTATGGTTCAAAAAATAATCAGGTATGAAGTCATGCTTTAAGGCCACTGACAGGATTTTACAATAGAGAGTATTAAACAAGTATGGCTTACTTAGGTTTCTTCATTGCTGAATTCAGCAGGGCCACTCGCTCTTCAAGCTCCCTAACAGAGAATGACGCCGTCTTCACTGCATATTCATTGCATCCAACAGAATTTTAAACACTTTCTCATTAAAGAAATCAAAGAACACTTTTTTTTTTCCAAGTTACTTACTGTCGGCAGGAAGAGATGAACGGCTGGTCCAGAACCTGCTCAGCTGTAGGCCTCTTTGCAGGATCCTGTGTCACAAAATGAACACAGCAACATTACATTGATATCCCTAACAGAGCCAACATTTTGATTTGGATGCTCCATGTTACTCACTTGATCGAGGCACTCATACACCAGCTTGATCAGTGCAGATGAATAAACATCCGAGTTCACTTCCATTGTCCAGTTGCCCTGGACTATTTTCACACACAGGTTGAGAGGGTTCTGTATGGACACACAGAGGATGAGTTCATTTTGGTGAAATAAATCCAATCTTCTCATTAATGCAAATAATCAAAATAATCAAAACTTTTTTTTTCTTTTTGCAAACCTACCGTTGCATCAAATGTTCTTGTGAGAGTCAAGACTTCAAAAAGTACACACCCCATGGCCCAGATGTCTGATTTGAAGTTGTACTTTGCTCCCTGGCACAACTCAGGTGACATATAATATGGAGTTCCCACACACTGGGTTCACAGTGGAGGAAAGAGCACAAAAATATTAGTACAAGGAAACTGATGCAGAAGGAGCTATGCCATGAAACTGTGCACCTGCATACCCCAAATGATGAGCATTCGCTAAGTAAATTAACAGTCAACAAACACCCACAGCCTTATATGTCAACTCTACAAGAACCAGAGCATCTCACAGCAGAATATGAACTGAGTGTATTTGTGAGATGCAGGTTTTCATCTCACTGTGTTGTCTGGGATGAACTTATCATCAGTTATAGCTCAGTATCAATGTGTCATAGAAAATGATGAAAACACTGTGGCTCTAAATTTTATGCCAACACCTACAAACCGTCCTGCACAAACTCAAGAAACCCATTACAACCACACCAACAGAGCCCATACAGTAAGGAGGGTATTTAACCACTGAATAGGAAAAAAAGTCACAACTTACAGTTTCTGCCATTGAAAACTCAGAGTCTAGCTTCTTTGCAAGGCCGTAGTCGCCCAGCTTAATGAGGTCAGTCTTGGTCAGGAAAATGTTCAGAGTTTTGATATCTCTGCAATCAAAACAGAACAGTTGCATTATCAAAGGAAGCACGCTTTGAAAGGACACAGAAAGTTGCGTGACCCGCCAGAGGTTCGATAAGTGCATAAAAATGGGCTTGAAAGGTTTCACCTGTGTAATATCCCTGCCTTGTGAATGTGGGCCACTGCTGAGGCGATTTGGTACAGGTACCATACCACCACCTGAGGAAACGTAAATTTGTCATAGTCCGTTTTGTAGGAAATAAACAGCCAACAGTGTTGCACTCATACCTCCTCAGTGAAAAGTTTCCCCCTCTGCTGGATGATCTTATCGTACAGATTTCCTCCTGTGACGAAAAAGGCCGTTTAGCATTCTGTCACAGCTGAGCGGCATTCAAACTGATCTTTACTGAATCTTCGAGGCGTACGCTGACAGTGTTATCTTCTTACCATTGCAATACTCCAACTCAATGAGCAGGGTGTTTTTATCCATGAAGTGGTTGAAATAGGCTATGATGTTGTTGTGCTCCAGGATGGAGAGGATGCTGATTTCATTCATGACATCTCTGCGCTCCTTGTCTGAGAGCGAGTTCAGGTCCACCTCTTTCCATACCACCAGAGAGTTGTCCTGGGAAAGCCAGAGGAGACTTGTCATTTAGAAACATGCAAGTGAGAGTCCCAAAATAGGGCATCCTAAGATAAGACAGCACAGAATTACACCTAACCCTAACCCCTTTTTTTCTGTAAAATCTACCTCCATACAAACAAGAAAACTGTCTTTTTTCATATTTTCTAGAGGAAGGGGTGGCAGCTGTGGTCAGGATAAAGAAGCAGGGCATGGGAAAGTCATTTATCTTGTTCACACTCAAGAATTTCTCACAGGGGTATGGAAACAGAGGAACAGTGAGGAATTTAGTTAGCCGGGCACATAGTGTACAGTCAATCACAATAATCCAGAGAGACAACAAGAACGCAACACTAATATGTAGTGCTGATATGCTATTTCTGATACATTGCACTGTAGGCCTATATGATCACTGTGTTTTCACTGTAAGCAGAGGTTCTCCTCATTTCTGAAGGCAACATCCCATGTTTGTTGAAGAGAAAGTCGCGGGGAAAGTTGTAAACCCGAATAAAACACAACTCTCTCGTCAGCTTTGTTGTTGTGTAGTGAAAAGACAGAGAAGTGCTGTGGGACATGACCAGGACTCACCTCTGTTCTTCTGTACAGAGTTGCTTCACCAAACGCCCCTCTCCCGAGGATCCGGATAGGAATGTAGTGCAACTTTTCCTCTTCGCCATTAAATGTGCCCAACGCTGATCGCTCACTGACCACAGACCCGCCACCCAAATCTGAATTTAGCGAGTCGAAATGTCTTTCGTATTCGTCTAGTGACATTTCTGTTTAGGGACTGGTTAGCCAGTGGCAGTGATGGAAATAACACGAACAGGCCCAACAACAACTCTTTCTGAAAGCCCACTATAAAGCCTCACGCGCGTCTAACATGTTAACAGTGTCGGTTAGAAAAAAGGAGCTGTCAAAGTAAGAGTACAACTAGGCGCCTTAAGGCCACTTAAAACACACAATGTAGGAAAACACACAACGTAGCAAAATGCGTGCAACTACAGTAGTTGTACCAGCGTCAAGCATGGCACGGCAACAATTAGGACGTTCGGGCCAACTTTTTGAATTTTCAGAATAAAACGTTTAACGCCCAGGTGTGCTGTGGGGTATTTTACGATGAAATCCAGAACAGTGCATTTCCGCTTGTGTTTAACCGTCTGTTTAGCTTGACTTAGCCAACAATAACAAGAAGAAAGTACAGCACCGCCCGGTGTGGCTGAATAATCTACTGATTTGGACACGTTTCTGACTAAAAGAGACCGAGTCAGTTTGGTTTACAATTACACAACCGCACGGAGGTTTAAGACGGTGGGAGTCGTAGGAGGCAACCACACAACGAAAAAAAATCGTCCATCCTTCCCTGGCGTTCAAACCCGGAAACTGTCAAATTAAATGGTCTCCTTGTCTTGGGGGTTCTTGTATCACGTATTCTGTCCTTTTGAGTCTATCTTTTGTAAACAAGAAGCATATGTTACTTAAACACAACAGGTATTCAAGTTTGCTTGTTTGTTTTTATCAAAATTGTACTTATTTAATTTGTTAATAGTTATTAGTGGTAAAATTATATATACTTTATTACTTTACTATAATTTCTCTTTCATGCTATCGCCTCATCCTCCTCTTCACTTATCCTGGTCTGTAGACTTTCGGAGCATGTCCTTACCTGATCTCCTTGCACTTCACCTTATTGACCAAATGTAAATGTAAGATTTTAAACTTTCTAAACACATTACTATACTAGTAATGGTTTTAATTAGCTCTTCTTCCTCGGTCATCCACATGGTGCTAAAAAAAAAACAAAAAAAAACATACAGAGGACAAGAGCAGATACCCCATTCAGATAAAATGGCTGGTAGATATTTAGCATTTAGGTCCACATATACACAGCACCCCAAAGACCAGAGACATTTTCATACAAAACAGAGAAGTGCAACAGAAATACAAGCACACATGGGCTACCCACTTACTCTCTCACCCAGACACACAGTTTTGTAATGTTGACAGAGCAGGTACCTCTCACAGATAAGAGTGTCATGCTCGATGGAATCGTTGGTAGAAACCCGCAGAGCAGAAAGCTATCCAGAAATGATTTCAAATGAAGATCGCAGTACAGATGGAAATGTTCCTCACCATAGCCCAAGAAGCAAAGGTCAGCTTGTGTCATTTAAACTTCCTTCATAGTGATTTTACTAAACCTTCTGCGTAATTACTTGTCGTTTACCTTGAGGCACACACACATCAAAAGTGTCTGTTTGTTCAGGATCCATGTCCACGGTCAGAGCTGGGTCTAGAACTCTTCCACTGTATCCACTGGTTGCTATGAGTTTAGGACTGCTGAACGCTATCCTGCTGTTAACTGCTATTGTTATTGGGATATACTGTGAGTACAATCATATCATCTACCTATTCTGTACCCAAAGATCGAAATTGGCAAAATGTATAGAAACCAAAACTTGTTTTCTGAACATCTCTTAAAAAATGTCCCTCTTATCTCTGATAATCACAGGTGGCCAAGTCGTCAAGAACTCCGCTCCCCAACATGTTCAAGCAGAACCACTCTTTGCAGAATTTTATCAGCTTCAGTTAATTGTCAGTGAAGCCACCAACGCTCAAAGAGAGGCTGAACAAGTATTAAAGCAAGAGCGCAGGAGACACCAGCAACTTAACCTGCAGATAGAGCAGAACAAGACCCTCAGTGACAGCCTTGAGAGGCAGATTGAGGCACTAGAAGTGGAGAAGGCAACACTAGCGTCCACTTTATCTGATATGTGTGAGAGGCTCTTGCATGAATCTTTAGTGCATGTTGGAGTCACACTATTTCAAATCATTGTTCCTTTGACTATGTATTTCTTCCCTTTTAACAGTGGAAAGCTGTGGGAAATGCCCCCCGGGATGGTTTTTATTAAAGACTTCTTGCTACTATCATGCAAAATACCCACCCCATTCCTTTAAGAACTGGAGAGAGAGCAGAGCAGACTGTATCAGCCGCGGGGCTGACCTTGCTGTGATTGACACCTGGGAAGAGCAGGTGAGTGCACTACGCTGTAATCCAGAGGGGCGGTGAGTAGCCTATATAGACTCTTCATATTGTGTATACTATATCAAAATAGTATAGTGATACACCGTCCATACAGCTGGGCAATAATTAAAAACTATAAATGGATTACATTTTTGCATTAATCATAAATTGTGTATATATGGAAAGTACATTTGTCATTATAATGATACAATTACATAATCTTATAATGAACACAGTGTCAGATCAGATTTAATGGCAACTTCATATAGAAGTGTCCACTATTTGCACAGGTCATTGGAATTTTTCATGTAGAACAAACTGGTATCAGACTTCACTGCTTTTTTCATAGGTGAATCTTTTTGAGCGCCTGCCAAAATTGTCATCAATTCCTCAAGGGTGGAAAACATCCGCAGGAATTTGGATTGGCCTTACGGATGTTCAGACAGAGGGCACTTGGATGTGGGTGAATAATGTGACTCTAAATGAAGGGTAAGAGTTTTAAAACTTACTATGCGTCGTTGCTGTGTTAATGTAAACATCACAACCAAGGCAGACTGTAAACAGAACAGATGTAAAATTTGGTATTCATTAATTCAACTATTCAGCTAAGTAGATTGTGAAAGATCCCTGTCTAAGTGGACAATTACCATTTTCGTTTTTCACACACAGTTGACAGTATTTCCCTTCAGCAGCAACAGATATTTATCTACAGTAGTAACGTAACTCAAGTCTTGTTTTAGGTACTGGATGAGCGGGGAGCCCAACGGCAGTAAAGCAAGCACTGAGGACTGTGGTTCACTTATGACCAGGTATAGCGCTAGGAGTTCATGGTTTGCGGGAAACTGCTTTGTGAGCAAGGAGTGGTTATGCAAAATGAGCCCCAGCAGTCGAGGCTGACGTCAAGCGCCAAACAAATCATCATGTGAGGACGTAGTCCAACCACGCATGTCTCCTTCATCACAAAATGTACTGTCCATGTATTTGTTTTCTCATTAATAAATTCATTTACTACATATAAACGACAGTGGCTCTTTACTGTAGTTGTGCTCTCATCTAAACAGAAATGAAGCAATCACAGATTTGTCGGCTTGTTTTTAAGCAACATAAAAGCTTCACTAAATCAAGGCTGAAGCATTAAAAGACATTTATTTTGTTGACTTAAATTTAATGTGTTAACTGTGAACGATGTGAAGCGATGGAGTTCATGTTCACAAGCACACTTATGCAACATGGATTTCATTCAATATGACTTGTTGCTCTCAAGTTTGTTTTAGTGTCGCTCCTACGCTCATAACACAAGTTGACAGTAGGGGAGGCAATCCTGCCAAGATAAAGGGAAGCAGTCACTTAACTGTGAGTGTTTTCTTTATCTTGATCCACCTTGCTTCGTTTGGGTATAAAGGAAGTTTCATATAGATGGGTGGGCAGTGCAGTCAATGCCGCAAACCATGGAGAATCCACAGAGAAGAACAAATGATTGGACATTTAAACGGTTCAGCGTAGTCTATGGAAAATATAGACAAGGTATGACTTTCAAATTTCCTGTGGTGTCACATTTCTGCATCAGTTGTCCTTTTTAATAAACAATTTTACTGCTTCTTGTGTTAATTAATTTACGGTTGTTGCTATATTTATCATGTAACTGATTTTATTTTAAGCCCTTTAAATGTGTTATTAGCCCTCAATGATTGTACTTCTCACATCATATTTCTGATGTGTGCTTTCAAAACAGCAGTGGTAGAGAAGCACTGGTCAGATCAGACAGACTATTCAGACTTCATCTGGATTATACAGACAAAGCAAATGCTATTTTTGGAAAGTCATCCTGCTATTGAGTTTTTCAGATGTCATTTTTCAATTTAAAAAGTTCAGCTAATGTCTGTTGAAGTTTTGTATAATACATATTTAACTTTGGGTAATTAAGTAAATAAGGTTATATTAGGAGGTATTTTCTTCTCATCTTTCTATTGGAGGCTTTAAGATGAATGAATTAGCCTACAGTATTTCATGGACTGTGATCACAGGTGGAGCCATTCTTCCTAGAACCCAACTGATCATACCGTGTTTGGCACTGCTGAATGCTGTTCTGCTGATAGCTGCTGTTGCCATTGGGATTAACTGTGAGTATGACTGTTAACAATAAAAGTTACATTTCCCTTTCCTGTTCCTGTTTCTCCGAAAAGACGCTTTTTTAACTCCAAAAAGTCTGAACCGCATTAATCAAAGATTATTGTAACAAGTAAGGAAAAAGAAATGTTTTTTTTAAATTCATTATTTCAACAAGTATTGATTATATGATTGGAAGATTATTATTTATTTTTTTCAGTGATTTAGATATGGTATCTCTTATGTAATATGAAATATCCTGTCCAGTTGAATCAGAAATGACATGCTTTTTTTGTCCTATATGATATATGATATATCCAACTTTACTGTCCAATATGGTAAAATAGGTTTTTGACCACAACACTGCATCCACTTTTAAATTGTGTACGTGACTTTATGTTTTCACCTCTTCAGGTGCCAAAGTCAAACATGATGCGCTTCACACTCCCCACTCAGAAGCAACAAAGCTCATCAACGAGCTGGACTATCTCCGTAGCAACCACAGCGATGTGATCCAGGCCGAGGATGAGGTCAAGGGAGCGTTAGAGAAGGCGGTGAAAGACCATGCACAGCTGAAAGTGCAAATTCAGCAACTGAAGACCATGAATGATGATCTTCAGAGACAGGTGGAGACACTGAGAACAGAGAAGACAACTCTGCAGTCTAATGTATCACGTTTGGGTAAGACAGAGCTGTAGGCCTGTATAAGCAGTTTTCTGTTAAGTTGGAAAAGTGAAAAAACACTTCATGTGACCAGAAATCTTTTGTTTCACTCAGGGGAAACTTGTGGCAAATGCCCCTATAAGTGGGTTCTTCTCAATTCAACCTGCTATTTCTTCTCCTCCATTGAAACTCCCGCTGTCAAGAAGAACTGGTTGGATAGCAGAGCAGACTGTATCGGCCGTGGAGCCGACCTGGTTGTGATTGACAACCCAGAGGAGCAGGTGGGTTGTAAACAAACAAGGAAGAGAATGAATCTGAGCAAGAAAATGTTTGTTTTTGTTGTTTTTAACAGATGTTCTTTAAAAACACCAACTCTTCTGTCTCCTCACTCAGACATATGTGAGTGACAGAATCAGAACTCAAAAAGGTACCCGTGGCGGCTGGCAGAACGGCTACTGGATAGGTCTCACTGACATGACGACGGAGGGGACATGGGTCTGGGTTAATAACGTCACTGAGGTGGAACAAAGGTGATGAACTGTTTCAGATCATTTTCACCTTGCTGCATTGATTTGATGTAACTGTATTTTTTTTTTTTTCAAAGGTACTGGGCGGATGGAGAACCAAACAACCATGGACATGATGGACACGGTGAAGACTGTTTGATTGCAGTTTATCATCACTTAAATCCGTGGAAGACCTGGTTTGATGGAAAGTGCACTGAGCATAAGTTTGATTGGATATGTGAAATGCCATCATCTTAAACTCTGTCTACACTCCTGCAATACTATCCAAGCAGAAAACTTGATTATATGTTTGCAACTAAATAAAATACCTTCAAGGTGTGTGTGATGTCTTGAATATACCTGACACTAGATTGCACATGTCTACATATGAGGTTGTAGTGTGACTCAAAGACTTCAGAGATTTATTCATAGTACTTTTTCCAGCTGTCGGTGATGTACCTTACAACTTGCTCATCAGGAACATGCAGTTGTACATTATATGAGTGCCCAACAATAACACTTGAACATATCTGCTGGAAAATCAAATAGAAATGGGGAAATGTTACAACCTTGCTCAACCCTCGTTTACAGGATGTCGGGAACTGAAAGTTCTGCACACAGTGGAGAACAGAAGGTGAACAGAGGACAACAGAAACAAAAACAATTTTTCCTCGTAATTTTTCTTGCAGGGGCTTTTTCGGTTTAGAGTGTGATGCACTGTGCACATGTTGCACAGATTTTTTTTCTAAAGGATCATACTATAAAGATGGATATACAGTGGCCACTACAATTAATGTATTTTTTCTTTTTTTTTTTAGATAATATGACACAATTAGGACAATACATTTTCAGTACCTTAGTCAAATGTTAAACAATTTCATTTTGCTAACTGGGCTTAAATAAATACCAAAAATGAAATGTCTGTAACAGACTCCATGATAATCCATCCAACAATATACAATGAGATATTACACTCAAAAGCACCAATGTTAGCAGAGTTATTAAACTTGATGAAGAAATCACAGACAAATGAACAAAAAGAACAAATGACATTAATGACCTTTGGTTTGGAATATAATAAAATACTTGCATAGTCCCATCAGCCTCAGCTGTGCCTTATTGGTGTTAATAAGCAGAAGTTAACAACATGCTAAGACGGAGCAGATAAACGCTGTTGTTTTATGTATGTGTACACAACACCAAAGTCTTCAAACATCAACCTAGAAAAGCTCCTGCATGAAAATGCTGAAATGTTGTTTCTCTTGCGCCCATCACCTTCTGTTTTACACTATACCCAGAACTTTCACTTCCTATCATCCCTAAAATAAGGGTTGAGCAAGGTTGTAACATTTCACCATTTATATTTCCTCTAACAGCCTTTGTTTGAGGATGTGGCATGATGTTACTGGACGACAATGAGCTTCCATGGCAGAGTCACATTATTTCACAAGAGCAGGCCCAACTGTATCTTGGATCAAGTTGTGAAACCCGTTATAATTTCACTTCTCTTTCCCTGTTAATCACTGGAACTCAAACAGGGTTATGAGGAATTTATTGTTGAGCTCAGCATTGGCAGCATCAAAAGTCAATGCAAGGCAGAGTCCTCTCTCACACGTACGATTGAGCTCATCTAAGCAGTAAGAATGAACAGAAAGACAGAGGACTCAGATCATGATTGTGATATCGGATTTAACACACTGATTTGTGAAGAGGACGATGAGCATCAGCCTTACCAAAACAGGCAGCAAGGTATAGTGAGTTGTCATCTGGTCTGTCTGGAGAATGGTTTGCATGCCTCTACGACTAACCCGGACCTCTCATCAAACGATGACTCAACTCAACTCAAACTCAACCACGGTAGAAACTGAATTCATGGTATTGAATCATTATCTGTCTAGTTTTCGTGTCCAATATCACAGCTGGGAGACATGGCCGTCTGGCTGCAGTGATCCTGGTGCTACTTGCTGCAGTGCTGCTGATAGTTGATATCAGTCTTGGGGTCCACTGTAAGTCATCTATTAATTGCTAGTATGCTAATATCAGAAAAGAAACGTGTACATTTTCTATTACAACTTCCAGAGGCCAAAGTTGACTTTAAATACATTGTTTGGTCCAACAGAGAATCCAAAACCAAAGATATTCATTTGGATTCATTTTCTATTGGTGCCCTCATCAATGGTTTATCCACTGAGCTTGTTTAATGAAATTTATTATTTATTATTAAGATGTGTTTTTACTGATCCAGTCAGTGATTGGTAATGTACAGTATATACTGTTTGTGTACAGCAGCTTAAACAAACATGAATATGATCAGGGATTGAATTCATTGGTTTATGTGCTCATACTAGACCTTTAAGACCACGGTATGTGCAAGTTATGAGTCATTTTAGAGTGTGTCAATCACCTGTTTTTTTAATAGTTCAAAAACACTGTAGTTGTTGCATGTACTCCAGCAGTAAGAAAAAAGAGAGAGAAAAAGTTGGAAGCATAATAAACAACACACTATTTCAGAGAGTTTGTCTTCAACACTTGCAGACAACAATATCAGAGATAACCACCTGACAACTCAGGATGTAGAACGCATTGAAAATGAGTTGGGCGAATTCGAGGACATCTACAAGACCGCAATCAAAAGCATGAATGATGCAAACAAGCAGCTGGATACCGAGAGGAGTCAACAGACACATACCAACTGGGAGCTTGACCACCACAAGAAAAGAAAGGATATATATGAACAACAGATTGCTACAATCACAAAGGAACTTGAATTAATGAAAGCCAACATACCATATATTGGTGAGACCTGTTACTGATGATGTACATCATATGTATTGAAAGTATTTTCATGCATTTTTTAATTATTATTATCATTTTTAATGTTTGTGTTGTTCACTGTTGGCAACAGATGGTGGCTGCAGACACTGTCCCCCAGGATGGATTTTGATTAATTCAGTGTGTTATTACTTTTCTCTCTCGGACTTGGCTGGAAGGAAAATCTGGCAAAAGGCCAGAGAGTTCTGCCAAATGTATGGTGGTGACCTTTTCATCACAGACACCATAGACAAACAGGTTGGTGATAGGTGTCTTTGCATCCTTGTCCATATAAAATGTCAAAATGTTTTTTTTTAATTTTGTTTATATTTCCATCTGTTAGAACTCAACTATAAAGTACTTGAGAGATTTTACCAACTCAATATCCACGGAAGGCTTCTGGTTTGGACTGAAAAATTTGAACAAAGATGGGAGCTGGTCATGGTTGGATGGAAGAGTCCTGACTGAAGGGTAAAAAAAACTATCATTTGAAAATTCACATAAGAGACTTACAAGTCAACCAAGGGCTTGCTGGACCCTCTCTATCTCTGTTTACTAACCTATGTTTTTCTCCAGGTACTGGCTTGACTATGACTATGATTTACGTTCCAAAAGCGAAGAATGTGCAGCATTGTTTCCCTATGAAAACATCTTTCAGGCTTGGAAGGATATTCCATGTGGTACCAGAATGAGGTGGATTTGTGAAAAAGCTCCAGTTTCTCCAAATTAAAAGTATCTTGACATCATTTGCTCACAAATTCTGGGAATCTTTGCCAAATCTGTGCTTTGGGCATCTTCACATCTACATGTGAAGCAGACTCTCACTGTGTGGACAACTGTTGTATGTCCTGGTGTCTGACAGCTAACACTGTAACAAAGATGTATTTTAACAGAAAATAAATCATTTATGAGCAGTTTGCAAATTTGCAACATTAATTATTTGTTTGAACAACAATTGTTGCTTTATCAAGTTTCAGTGGACCATCAAGTCTGTGCTTGTGATAAAACCACACAATAATGACTGAATAATGAAAATTATCTATTGGCTATCAATAACTAAACAAGCCATTGTTTTAATATTATCTATTAAAATGTGGTATTGATTTACAATAGAGATTGTTTGTTCAATCGGCATCTTTAGCTCAGGGAAGCACTTGAAGTGACAGATATTTTACCTTTAACTATGACACACATCCAGACCAGAGTCCAGACTCACACCCCTGCCTTATCACTGGCATAAGCAAGAGACAAACAGATCAATAGGCACCACTTTAACCAGTACAATGGAGAACTCATATTCAGAGGAGGACATGTCATTTGAGCAAAAGATTTCTGAACATTTCATCAGAGATGGGCATAGGCGTTATCACCGTCACTCATTTGGACAAGGTATGATTCGCTTTAAAATCAAATCTTCTTTCCTGTGTCCTTTATCACCTTTCTCTCTTTACTCTCCAAAAACTGACAAAACTGAAAACTGTTCAGCTCACTCCTAGATGTCCTACGTAAAGTATATATGTAAAATATATATGTATGTATGTGTGTGTGTGTGTGTGTGTGTGTGTATGTGTGTGTGTGTGCAGTTAAAAACTAAAAATGTGCTGACTTCCACTATGGACTTCCACATTTTCTAGGTCTGTGTGGATCTTCATTTCCATCTGAACGACTGGTTATACTGAGCCTGGGTCTGCTGAACGCTGTTCTACTGATAGCTGCTGTTGTCACTGGGATGTATTGTAAGTATGAAAGTTCACAGGAAACGTCTGGTTGCCTATATTTGATATATGCTATAAATTAATTAATCGTATATTTAGTAAATGGTATGATACAAACCATGCCCCTAGCTTGCAAAGGTTAGGCAGGAGTAGCTGTTCACAATCAGTTGTCAATTAGCACTAAAAGCACAGCCATAGTTTATGGGTAGAACATGATTATTTTAGATGATTTTAGTTTTTTGCTCATAAGCCATCTTTTCAAAATCTTGTGCCTGAACAAAATTTGGTGGCAGTTTGTTTCAGTGATGTTGGGAGATTTTATTGGGCATGTGAATCAAGAGGAGAAGATTGGGGATCACTAAAGTCAGAGACCTTTGATTCAACAGTTGTGGATATATTTCAGTCTCGACTAAAGTGGTGATCTGTCCATCTGATTCACTACAGCTTCACCACACTTCCTCTTTCCGTTTGCGATGTTTTAATATCTTAGGTGCTAAAGCCAGAGACCCTCAGTTTCACTATTCAGGGGATGGACTCATCCTCGCTGAGCTCAACCATTTTCGTAACACCAGTGCTATCATCAGAGCTAAGGTGGAGGCCCAGGCAGCATTACTGAGAGAACAGACCAACCACCAACAAATAAAGCTACAAGTGAAGAAGCTGAAGACTGACAGTGACGAGCTTCAGACTCAGCTTGAGACTCTAGACAAAGAGGACTCAGCGTTAAAGACTAATCAGTCTAATTTCGGTAAGATAGACACCCACCCTGCAGCTAAATCAGAGTTAACCTTTGAGGGGACATTTTTCACTTTTTCTGATCTTTTCTTGCAACAGTGGAAAGCTGCGGCAGATGCCTACCAAAATGGCTTTTAATTAGATCATCCTGCTATTACTTTTCTTATCGTGATGCGACCGACATCAAGAAGAGCTGGCAGGACAGCAGAGCGGACTGCATTAGTAAAGGGAGTGACTTGCTTGTGATCAATAACTTGGAGGAACAGGTGGGTAAAGAAAAACAAATGAAGAGTCTCAGAAAAAAGTAAAATAATAAGAACTGATACTTTTCATGTCTTAGGAGTCTCCAAAGTGTTTGTTGGATGGACAAGTGGATGGATGGATGGATGGATGGATGGATGGATGGATGGATGGATGGATGGATTTGCCAAAACTTATGGGACTTTAAAGTCTATCTGAGTCTATCTTTGAGGTATTAATGCAATTTATTAAGGTCCTAAGTCCTGTGTTTGTGTTTTTTGTTCTTAAAGCTCCTCATAAATAACAACTATCCAAAGGTGAGCTACAGCGCTGGTCTTTGGTGGGAAGCTGGCCACTGGGTTGGTCTCACTAAAGTGGAGGGAAGGGAAGAATGGCAGTGGATTACTAATGTGACTGATAGAGAACCAATGTAAGCATATCACAGACTGTCAATACTATTGATTATGGTAATTCTGATTTTAATCATCTAGAGTAACAAGTAGAGTTGAACTAAATTCTTCTTCTGATTGACTTGGATATTTAAGGTATTGGAAGTTCGGACAGCCTGACAACAGTGGACCTAAGACTGGGAGCTGCGCTGCTTTCAGTTATTCTGCTGCCACCAGGCATACATTGTATAATGCAAACTGTGATGTAATTAAGATGTACTGGATATGTGAGAAGGAGCAAAACTAAACATAATAACTCTCAAGTGGAAATCACAATAGGAGGACTATTCTTTTTGTCTGTACAAAATTGTTGAAATAAAAAAAAAGTTCAAGTTGCCCATGATCATTTTTATGGTATACCTGTATAAGCTGCTGGTACACAGTATGGTTGCCCTAAAGAGTGTCTTTTCATTGTATTTTCACTTCCAGCAAAAAAAAAAAATGCTATGGAAGAGGCAAAAATGACAGTGAGAGAGAGAGAGAGAGAGAGAGAGAGAGAGAGAGATAAACAGATAAAACAGAATAAAGGAGCTGACTGATGAGTTGACCCTGCTGATGTGGTAAATGAAATACTATAACTGAGACTGGGTGAATTAGAAATCAGTAAATTAGAAACCATATTTGTGAAGCTGGTCAGGAGATGACACCGCTTTTCAAATTCAATTTCGCTGCACTCCCTGTAAATATTTAACAAATGGACTAACTGGATTTTCTGTTTGTTATGTCACATGCTTGCCCTCCAAACAGGGCAATGTCCTGACAAACAGTCAAACAAGCTGCTCTTATCTGGTGAGTCAAAATGGGGGGCAGAGAAAATTTCAGTGGCACTTTTGAGAATATATTAACCAACTGATTTGTGAGGAGGAGGCCAGCACAGACCATCAAGCTCCATACTCAAACCAAGAGAGGCCACAAGGTATTTATAATGACATTGTATTTGGCAGATGCTTTTATCCAATGTGACTTACAAGTGATCAACAAGTGTCCGTTTATGTTTAACATGTTATTTGATATATTTTATATGATCCTTATAACTTATTAAGAGCACGATTTTTTAACTGTGTATCTTAATCATTATTTGTTCATTATTTGTTCCACAACCAACATTAGCCAAAGTCTTAGTGGAGTGTTATGAACATATCTTTCTCATTTATTGTTTATTATTTTGGTTATTCCTGTATCTTCACCGCCTCTCGCTGCTCCAGCTCTTGTCGATCTTGTGTAGAGTCCATGTCGGTATCGAGACCTGAATCCAGTATGAGTGTTTACAGACTGGTTGCAGTGAGCTTGGCAGTGCTCGCTGTCATTCTTCTCGCCATTGATATTGGCCTGGGAGTTTATTGTAAGTTACTGTTCACTTCTACATGTTCAGTGGTGTAGGAATATTGTGCTGTGAAGTCGTTAAGAGGTGAAATGCAATCAGAGCTCATGATGCTGAAACCAACACATGAAAGGTTAAAGAAAATTGTTACACACTGAATGTGATTACCTTTAAACTATATTGTATATGTTGATAGGAACACAGTCTGTGAGGCATTTCTCTTATAGTTTAGCAGCACCTTGTTGTGAACCCATACTAGATGACACCTTGTAGTAATTATACACCATTAAAAACCCACACTAAGACTGACACATTCAGAGAGCTCTATTCAATGTATTTACAAAAGTCATACATACCTGTACACCAGTAATGTTATTAGACAAGTGTAGGTGTGCAAGTCCTGAAAATAGCGTATAAGCAGATGTTTGTCCTGCTGACAGCTCAACTCCAGTAACTCTCTGTCTTCACTACAGATAACAAACTTATTGATGGGAATATAATAACGGACATCAACTCTGAGATGACCAAACTGCAGACTTCATACAACTCTGCTATCCAGAGCAGAGATAACGCCAAGAAGGAGTTGGCTCAAGAAATCAGTACTCAACAACACAGTGAGTGGGAGCTTCAACATCAGATTAGAAGAAACAAACAATATGAACAGGACGTTAGCCATTACAAAGAGAAAATTTCAACAATGAAATCCCACATCCCATTGTTGGGTAAGATCTTTGTTACTTCTTTGTCTTATCAAAGTATTACATATTTACAATTTCTGTTATCCATAAAACAAGATGTTTCCATTTTTAGCGGAGGGCTGCAGACACTGTTTCCCTGGGTGGACTTTCTTAAACTCAGCATGCTACTACATCCCTCTTTCTGAGACGCTCTCACGCAGAACATGGTCTGGAGCAAGACAGTTCTGCCAGAGTGAAGGAGGAGACTTGGCTATATTGGACACTATGGAGAAGAATGTAAGGCTCAGCATCTAATCAGTGCATTAACGTCGCAGGAAAGAAAAACTGTGTTTCTGTGTTACAGTTCTTTCATAAAGATTCATATTTCAATTTTGAGCAGTGACATACCTGTTTTACTGCATGGAGTCCATCCAACTAAATACATCTGTGTCTTTGTTTGTGTGTATTTCCTGTTTTATCAGGTTGCAGTGCATAATTTGATAAAAAGCTATTATGACCCTTCAAGATCCATAAGCCAGAATGGCTACTGGTTAGGACTAAGGGATGCAGATGAGGAAGGGGTATGGAGATGGATAAATGGAAGAAGACTGGCTGAGGGGTAACAGACACTCGAGCACCACTAATATTAAGAATGAAAATTTAGACTTAAAAACTTGCCAACATTTAGCGTCACTGTTGATACTCTAACTCAACAAAGTAACCCCTCATTTCTTTCAGGTACTGGAACGATGGCGAGCCCAACGACCAAAATAGTAAT
>OMNW01024409.1:0-27571 GCA_900303245.1 Selene dorsalis
TGAATGGAGTGATCCCAAAACAAAATTATCTCTAAATAGTTTCTATTAACTGACTGATTCTGTGGAAAATACTGAATCACATAAGTGATTGGAACAAAGAGAAAGCACAAGTATTGAGTACTTTGAAGTAAGTTGGTACCTGGTATCGGTACACGCCCATCCCTAAATAGCACACATGCTTATTAGGTTGTAGATAACCTGCAGGAAAAGTTGGGGTGGTAGGGAAATTGACTCCAATATAAAGTACACATTCACACATTTCACTAGTCACACAATACTGTCTATGGCCAACCTATTGTACTCTCTGATTATCATCCTGAAAGGTATGCACGCAGCCCCCAACGTAACAACACACCATACACTGCTGAACATTCACACCTGCTTGAGAACATTACCACCACTAAGCATCCCCCACAACTGCTTTGACTATGAATTGATCAGAAAATGAGCCAGAATTTCTTCAAAAAGTCCTGCTTTCTGTGATTAGAGGACACTTCTCACAGAATTGAAGGTAGTTAGAAATGATTAAATTGATAAGCCATGGCAATTTATTTAATTCCCATATAAATAATATAATACAATCCCATAAAATACGATTTGCAACAAAAATAAGGCTAAGAGCTAGAATGTGTAGAACATGTAGTTGTTTTTTTTAACTTGTTTTATATCTTATGCCTTGTCATACTGTAAGTATGCTACTGTATATCCAGCTCGTGCTGTAAGGTGTCCCCAAGTGCCTTAAAACAAATGTATTATTATTAATAAACATGATTTATGTAAAAAGAAAAAAGAAAAAGAACATTTGAAAAACATACACATCACCGAGACACAACAGACTGACAGTACTAAGATCCACCTAAGAGACTGTACAGATGACTTTTTATGCATTTTTACTGTCCCACTGATTGTTTGTTTGTAATGTACTCAACGTCCCTCAAGAGTAATATTTATACTAAGTGGATTGTTCTGGTGGAATAAATGAATTAGCAGAGAAACCATGATGGAAAAATAAAAATATGATACATGACAAGTGCGCAGTTTGGTTTGCATGTCTGAAATAAGCCTATGAGGACAAACCACTAGATGGAGATAAAGGATCACACAGTCAGACTGTGTTTCTAAAAGCTGAAGCCTCCTGACTGTCAACAAGAACAGACACAAACACTGACGTGTAAATTAACAGTTAACTTAATGTTCTCTACAAAAAGTAACAGACAAGAGATTGATGCCTGTGACTGCACATGACACAGCAGATGTTATTGTTCTTGTTGTGCTGATCACTGACTGGATTCATGGATTCATATAACAGGAGGAACTCTGCTTTTTCACTACTCACTCGGGCCTCACGTTTCCATCTTGGAGCTAATCGATGCTGTGATTGAGAATGTAATCAGCTTTCTTTATTATAATACTCCCACATGTCACATGGACTCACATACACGTGTGCACACACACACATACAACACTAATAAACATGCTTTCCCTTAATTTATTGTTACCCTTCCAGATGACCTGCAAGGATCCCATTACTGCTGCCTTTGATATAAAACAGTTTAATACCATTTGCATCATCATGTTACAAAACCTCATGAGAGCGATGCAGAGACTGCAGGCAAGCCTTTTTTTGATTGTGTTACAGTGTCCGCTATGTGAAATATGCTGTGAATTCTCTGAGTGGGATTTATGACTGTTTCTCCCAACAAAGTATGCTGGATTTTTCTCAGTTCATTTCATGTTGATGGCTTGTTCAGTGTGTGTGAGAGCAATGGGTGAAAGAAATGCTTTTTTATAAGAGAAATATTCAGTAGAGATGAAACTGGAATGGACACAATTGATACAAGGAGCTACAAGGAACATCATTACACTTTGTGACTGTTCCTAAATGAAAACTACATGCAATCGTCAATGAGTTTGCATGTACTACATGGTTAAGATGTGTACAATGGATAATGATGCTTTACTTCTCTGTAATCTGCTGTATCTGCAACTGGTAGTGTTTCACACAGTAATACCCTCCTCAGATCCTTCAGGTCATAGATTTTTATGGGTGTATTAACAGTATACCCCTGGCTATCGTAATTGTCATTTTTGTTTTTTGCCACCTTAATCAAATGTGCAAGCCCAGTTTGTGGGGAAGGAAAGGGTTACAACTGCAATATCTTTCTACGTATTACAGTTTAATAAAGCCAGAGCAAAACAAAATATCTGAAGCTGAACTTCAAGGTTCAAGGTAATCTTTATTATCCCACAGTTCAATTTGTTGCACAGCCAGCAGTAACAGGCTAAATGCAATAATCACACACACCGATCTACACCCAAGCATTTACCCAAGAGATATTGAGTCACATAATTTGTTCAAAAATAACAATGGCAGCAGGGACAAATGAGTTTTTGAGTCTATTGCTCCTGCACGTAGAGATAAAATATCTGTTGATTTAACAAGGTCCACTTGATTTTGAAGTTAATATCATTTTTAAACAAACAGCAGTGGAGCCTGCATGACCCAAAACAATGAGGCAGTGAAGTCAATTTCCGAAGCACCAGGGGGGTTAAACCTCTTGATAGCTCTGTTCTATTCCAGTCTCTCAGTAAGCCACAGTGTGACTGTGAGGTTGCATGCACAAAACCACCTCTATTTCTCCTACATGTTAAAAATCTATTCTGTTAATTATTTCCATTTGTTTAAGTATGTGGGTTCAATGATTGCAGTGCAGTTAACGCCCTCCTGTTTGAGATCTATCATGTGCGAACGCCTTGTTATTTTCAAACCTGTCGACTGTTAACTGGGCGGCCTACTGTATTAAACAATATGAGTTTTTGGATTGCTTTTCTCTTCATACAGGCCGGATCTGTCAGAATTTAATACATTTTGAATTGAGACCAGGCCGATTTGTTGTAGTGAAATTGGTGAAATAAACACCATATGCTGAACAGGCTGGCTGCATAGAAGCCTCGGGCGGTTGTATAATGAAGGAGTGAAAACAGAAAACACCTTTTTCTGTTCTTGTGCCAGTTTTACATTGTTTTACGTAAGGAGCAAAAACAAAACAAGCAAAAAAAAAAAAACTTTGCTTGTTGTGGTCCAAAAATACCCCCAAGAAATCTGTACATGAGATTAGAGCCTCTTAGAAACATTCATATAAACTAGACTGAAAAACACCCCATACATGGCATCATACTCTGAGTGTGTAGTGTATGATGTAATCAGTCTTGTGTTTCCAAACCCTTTATTTAACCTGACCTATGTTAACAACTATTCAGTGTTTTGCCACTATGTAGGCAACCTTCTGCACCCTGAGGCCTTCCCTCGGACTTCAGCATACACTATATTTTTTATTCTTTTGTGAAGCTGATTGAACATTGCAGCTTTTGTAACTAACCTTCTTTGACTGAATTTGACATTCAGTTCCTCCTGCAGTCCTCCTCAAATAGAAATATCAATATAATAGGGGTCCAGTGTCTTCCTGTGTTTGCCCACTGTCAAAATCCAAATTATATATTCCTGATGTTTCCGTGACTGCTATTCACATCTCAGAGCCTCTAGGCCACTGATTAATTCACTCCAAACATTCAGTTTCCTGGATGTGTTGTGCAGCCGCTGCTCTCACGACACTTTCCCTGTCATATAAGTGTCAGTTAAAGCGTCTCCTCTTATACATTCTGCAGTGCAATTTGCATTTTACAAGAATGCTTCACCCCTGGACCGTGACCTCTCCTCCTACACTTCCGTCACATATACCCTACACAGGATGTTTTTATCAGACTGCAGTGACATCAGAAATATTATATAGCTGTATAGTTTATATATTTATAAGCTCTTCTGCTGCAGACCATTGTAGTGAGCTTTCTTTTTGCTTGAAATTACTTTTTGCTATGAAAGCCAAATTTCCCATCTGTTCACCTTTTTGTTTTCAGCTTCTATCTCTGTGTAATATTTCATTTGCGGTCTAGGAAAAATGCCAGATATTTTTCCATTTAGTCCTCAGAAATAACAACACTAATGGTCCATGGAGTTTAACCTTTAAGATCCCAAACAGAATTACTCACTGATAAAATAAATCATTTCTTTTTAGTTTTAAAAGCTGTATGACAGAGAAAAAAGAATGACAGAGAATTTATGTTAGATTTCATGTGACATTTCAACATATACTTGCCTGGCTATAATTAAATGTCAAGTTACATAGGTTACTTCACAGGAAATAGTGCCAAATGTCACTTTCTTCACATACTGAGGTAAAAATTCCCAAGTTTCATTTCAAATGTCAAACTGTTAGAAAAATACTAATAATAGTAAATGATTACTGTCTTGTTACACACATACAATTCTCTGTTGAATGCTGAACCATAGCTTTTCACTCCCTCTAGTGGTTGTAGATATGGAGGTCAGATATACTGTATAAGTATGTATGTATGTATATATACATACTTATACAGTAATTTTGGAGTAAAGGAAAAGAGTAAAGGAGAAACAGAAGAGTTACTCACTGTGTATCTATCTCTGAAATTCCACAAAAAAAAGATTACAGTGAAAATGAACAAAGGACAAAAGAGAGGGCTTTTTTTTCTTTATGATATATTCCCTCTATTATGTCTCTTTCCCTTGCCAGTGACAGGAAATTACAGCCTGTCTAACAAAAGTGACTACATAGGCTGGGAATTGGACACGTTTGTCTGTCATTGATCTAGTCCCTTTGTGCAGTTTGCAGATATTGCCAGTATCACAGTTCTATACACGTGAGGCATGTACATTTGAAAGACAACATGCAGTGAATCCAGGGTTTTTGTGGTGCCAGAGCAGTTGACTAGTTTTCCCAGTTGGTAACCAAGCCAAGTGAATGGGACAGGAAATTGCAAATTGGCAAAGCTATAGAATGGGAGTGATATTCTGCCTCAGGATTATCTGTAACAGGAGATATGAGCAAACAGGTGCATAAATTATTGTGGCTGTCCCCTCCTTTACAAACAGCTGCATTACAAAAATCTACCATTACTTGAGACACTAAAAGTCCATATTTGACAATATCCTAAAAACCCAATTCTTATCATGTAAAATGAATATTCATTTTTAAATGTCATGACAAAACTGAATTTGCTCTGCCTTGCTGAGCACTGTTATTTAAATGAGCAGGTAAGAAAAGTGATTAATTGACTTTGACAAGTTAAAAGCAGCTCCCTCTGGCTGGGTATGGTGGCAGTGGAGAGGAGAGAGGAAACACTGTCTGCCAGAATCTGCAGGAAACTCCATGAACTTCTCCTCGTGAGCCTCACATGCAGCAGGAAGCGACCTACCACAAGCTCTGCACCTTTTGAACTCTTTATCCACGTCAGAGTTTTCTTGGCTGAGGTGACTTCTTCCCCCAGTAGAGCAAAGACAACTTCAGCTGGTGCTGAGATATTTTTAAGGCATTTGGTCCAAACTCTGTTCTGGGTAAAGACCATTGCAGTCCATTGCCACATTTCTCTGAGCTTCCAGTGATAAAAACACAAGTTATTAAATATTCATATACATACACTCACACCTTTATACACACCTTGGTTGTAATCTTGTGACAAAAAAATAAAAAAAAAATCATTTAATCATTTTCATTTTATCAGCAATTTAATAATGAAATTGTAGTATTCAACTTACAAGACTGAAGAATTCAACTTTTACACTCATCAATTCATGCAGTTCCACACGTGTGGGTGCTTTTACCACACCATGGTGGTGTTGAGCATGAGTTTTAACATGGCAGCTCTGAACCCATATCAATCAGCCATCAGCCTGAACCACAGGCATGGTTAGAGCCTCATGGGTCCATAAGCCTTGACATTCTTCTTTATTAAAGCAACATTTATTATTTCATATCTGATTATGTAGCGCTACAGCACACGTATCAGCTGTCATTAAAAGAAATGACTTTTTTCTGCGCTGATTGCATGCACTCACAAGCCTCTCTGTCCTGATGGATGCATGTAAATGCCTCAATTACAGCACATGCTCCATGAATTCATGCCCTGGTGTCAGCTCATTATTCACACACACACACACACACACACACACAAAGAGTTGTCATGGTCGAGGATTCTGCCAATTTCCTTTTATAATTTATACATTGCAGCACTTGAATATCAAAAGGCATGAGCTGTCACACTCCTTTTTTATTCTTAACTTTCTACAGTCATCTCTGACTGTAAAGTCTCTTTGTCAACTTCGTGAAGTGGACATTTACAGTAAAGAAAATTCCTGTTATCTTCAAAATCATTCTTGATTGTCATTATGAAACCCATTCCGTCCTCCTGTTTAATGATCCTCCCCTCTCCTGGTCATTAATCACGCTGTAATTATTCAGTTAATTCACCTTGAAGGCTAATGACCAACAGGAGAAAGAACAGGTCCTTTGCTCTGAAAAGACTCTATAATAATATAACACATTATTTAGAAAATCTGTCACCTGGAGCCAGTCATTTAAGAATCAGATACTAATTAGGTAATTTATTGTGAGGGCTAATTCACTGTAATGGTGGAGTATACTTTTATACAAGGAGCCAATACTGAATTGGAATAACCACTGTTATGAAAATAAGCAGCCAAGGCCACGGCTGCAGTGAACCAATGACAGGTCTCATGAAAGTAGATCAGACAACCAGGGCTTCATATACATCATAGGAGTGAGCAACCAATCCTGTCAAATTCTGGTAGACAAAATCAAACCCAAAGCCTTGTCAGGACAGAGAGAGTTTACATTTTGCAAGACCACAAGCACTGTGTCAGCCAGTTTCAAGCAAACAAGTTAATAAGCAACACCAACAGAGTAGAGAGCGCAGTATCTAAAGAAATAGTGGTGGGATTGCTGGCCTCTGCACAAACTGAAGCTAAACTGCACTGCTGGCTTAAATTTGTATTAAGAGCAGCAGGAGATAGGAAAGAGGAAAATGGATGAGCAAGGCAAACTAGAGGGAAAAATGATCAGTGAATGATTTCACTTCTGTGTGACAGCTGATGAAAGATCTTCCTTTTGACAACGTGGCTCTTACCTACTGACAGGTGGCAGTGTTGCAGCAGGACAAGGGCCCAGGATATGTGATGCTTAAGACTCAGGTGTTTGATGCTGAGATAGATTTCCTGACTCATATTCCTCCTATCAAGTTAATTTGTTAAGATTGTGTTGGTTGCTGTGGGTTACACATCATGGAGCACTGCAGGATCTTCGTCTTCACACTGCGCTGATTGGAGGTGCTGAGTGAAGCATCTTCTACAGGTACACTGTTAGAATTAAACTCCAGCTGTTATGATCACTTCACTCAGTGGCGAATCACTGGATTCACATCGGAGGAAAATTAACAGGTGCTGCACATCAGCACGGCTCGACTGGGACTCTGAAAGCAGATTGGCTGCATTCAAACCGCAATGAAAATGTACTGTCAATGTGTTCTAAGTACCAACGTGCTGAAAGGCGTCAGGGGAGGAAGAGAGCCGTCATGATAATGAATCATCAACACAAGTTAACTTTGGGTTCTTTTTCTCTCCTGTGCAGCCACATCTCCCATAAACCTGCAATCACAGACAATCTTCCACAGCTTTCTCACTACAGCTGAATGGAAATTAGTCCTGGAACATCATGTGTACTTCTTCTCAGACACTTTATTGATCATTTTTGCTACAGCATGTCATTATCTGATTTAACTTTCTTCTCCCATACAATTTTCATCTATTGCTGGTTATTTAGGAGCCAAAATATATTTTGCTTCTGTGTATTTTTGTATGGGCTTATTACATCATGGCGTTGTGATGACATCATTGCGTAGATACGTTGAGGGGTCATCGTCATTATTATTTTATTATTACTGAAACGCACCTTGTATTGTTTTGTTTTTTTTTTCGTTTTTTGCAACAGCTGCTTGTTGGCTCTTTTTTGGTTTTTGTTACAGTAAACTGATTATGGACTTTTGGATTATTGGACACGTCACAAAGGTTTCTAAGCGGCTTATGTCTTGAAAGACAGCCGCATCACCTGGTGTGAGACAGCGAACTCCCATTTTCCATTACCCAGGTAAAACATCGACAGAGCAACAGGGCAAAACATTTGAGGTCAAAGACAATCAGTCTGGTTACAGGATTTAATCACATCTTTTCTTCTTTTTTTTTTAAATATGTACACAACTGTGCAACAGACGATTATTTCTAGTCTTTGACAAATTGTTGCACTTGTCACACCAGCCCCCGAGGCCTCAATGATGAATGTGACTTATTGAAGTCACTGAAGGTGCTGCTTTTCTTTGACCTCGGGTTTTTACTCATGAAGGTGAATTGAGTCACAACAGTTTTTTAGTATTCATGAGCTGTAGGACAGAAAAAAACATGAGCTGTGGGTGGAGGATTTGTATGTGTAGAGGAGTTTGTTTCAGCTCTGTGAGAAATAGCAAGGCTGGGTCCGACCGAAACATCACAACAAGTGGATGGACTCAGTTTAGCCCACAATGTGGACTCACCTTTTTAATTGCAGCTAGCTTGGTATAGACCTTAAGCTCTCTCCATACCTGCAACTGATGACATCCCCATTGGACTTAACATGCTAAAATGAGATGGTTAACAGTACCTGCTAAACTTTGGGTGTCATTGTGACCTGTGGCTAGATTAACATTTAATCTAGTTGCATCAGCACACGCAATGTTAGACTGCTTTTTTATACCCAGCTGCTCTGAATATGATGTGCCTGTACTCAAATAATTAGTGTTAATGAACTCCCATTTTCATTCATCAGTGAACTCAGCTTTGTGCTGCCATGTTGGCTGGACTTTTTACTGGCAGATGTTAATAACTCCCCTTGTTGAGCTCAACCTACTTATGGTTATGAGTCACCATGCCCAACGCCATTGCTATCCGGTCTATTACACCTTAACTTGAACAAGATAATTCATTAGCCTTAATCACTCTGACCACAAATTGCTTCCATCCCATGTATTTCTGCATCTCCACACCGGTATACATGGCAGTGTCACGGCACGATATATGTCCTGTTACCGCCACTGCCAATATGGATCAATACATTTGTGATCTTTTCCTTGTTCCACTGGTCCCTCATCCCCCACGGAGCCGTCAAGCTTGGCTTTTCCCTCAAGGTTAATTTCATTTGAACTACACCAGCTGCAGCTACACTCTTGTACTGGCTTGCTCCTTGTCTGTTTTAAGGTCTTGTCTTTATTGATTGCTGTGAAATGAAATTATGCCTCTCTGTAAAGTGGGGCTGAGGCCTGTTGGACACATTTAACGATGCTCTTATAGTAGTTCATATTCCCAACCACAGATCCTCTCCTCCGTGTAACATGTCCAATCCATCAACTTGTAATTAGTTATATCTAATATATTTTATCTTGTTGAAAACACTTGGCACTCTGCAGGCTCCTCGTTGTTTCCACCTGTACAGACTGATAAAGATTTTCAATTACATTATGTTATTAGCAGGGTTTATTGGAAGGCTGTTGTGTGCTCCAGGATCAGCATGTAAGCTGTTTAAGTTATAGCTCAAATAAACAAATGTTCACACATACACACATCTAACCAAGCACTTACCTCATTTGTAGCCACACAGGCATCAATTTAATTAGACCTGCCACTTTTATCCCGACTGAAATGTCTTGACATTTATCAAATGGACTGACCCAGAATGCACGCATGTTCAGGAAGTCAGTAGATTTTGTTGTCATTCACATATTACTGAGGATAAATGATCCTATCCTCTGTTCAGAGTTTGTGCTATAATTCATGTTTGTTGCTAAATATCATCCAGCTTTGAAAACTCACATGGCCTCTATACCAGCTAATCCACATGTTAGGGTTAGGGCAGCATCGTAATTAAATATTTATAATATCTATAATAAGAAGAAAGAACCACCAAACATGCACACATTTGAGATTTTTATTGCTTTCTTTTGTCTTGTTAGGACAAGGCTCCATGTTAAATACAGAAACAAATGAACCAGCAAAGTGACCTTATTGAGCAATGGCCATAAAAGCCATTTATGACCCTTTACAACACGTTACACAGTGAACAATGAACTTACAGGATCAATCCAAGATCCAACTTAACGTTGAGAGACGGTGAAGCAACGATCTACCTCGACAGGAGTTTAACCTCATGTTCGATCAACAAAATGTTTTTTCCGGAGGTGAAAATAACGCATTCTAGTTGAAGGACCAGCAATATGTTGCTGCTGGGTTCAGCGTGGCTGCTGTTGACCTTCAGTCTGGTGTTTACCTCTGAGTGTGTCCAAGGCTGTTCAACCCAGGAGTTTACCTGTGCTCAGGGCTTATGTGTGCCTGAGTATTGTGTGTGTGACTTCACTGACAGCTGTGGAGATGGGAGCGATGAGGAAAATTGTGAGTAAAACTGGGAAATTCCCTGTGTAATAGTCTAAATGTTAGTCAGAAAGTGTAACAATTATGGTCTTTAAAGTTTTTAAAAAGTTGAATTGGTGGTGAAGTATTTTACCTTCCTGTTTGGTCATTCAGTGTCAAACTCAGTATCACTTGGTCTGTAAATCTAATCTAAAAAAGATTTTTAATAATTAATTAACAATGTTGTAATGTTAAAATCCTCAGGAACATTTTACCTAGTAAGTGACACTCCTCTAAATAACCAGCTATTTTGCACATTAAACAAATATCCGTGTATCCTCGAATGAGCTCCTACAGTAACACACGTCTTATAAATGGGTGACGACTTCTTACATAATTGTTGCCTTTGAAGGTTAAAGCCCATGTATGTATGTATCCCTGTGCATTGTTTTTCAAGGCCATAGTTAATAGTTTGGTTAGTCAAGGATCCAGGAAATCAAGGTTTTATTGCCACATAAGAGGCAAAGTATGTGTATGTGTACTAAAGTGTGGCTGCCTGTAGTGTAAATATAACAGGAGGACACCGTCCAAATTAAATAAGCAGTGAATAGAATAATATTTGTTTTAATGAAACACTCAGTTTTGGAACATTTTAGTAAGGGAAATGAAAATATGCAAAGTTATTACTCAAAACCAAAAGTGTGATAAGTCTCTGGTGGCCATTGGCCCCATGCAGATGCAATGCACTGTGGCTGCACTGTGGACCTATTGATGAAAATTCAAACATTAGCAAATCAATATATAAAATAAATTGATTTCTGTACACAATGCGTTTATGCAGGGCAATGCAAAGGATACACAGAGGACAAGTCTTAGGATACACTGGATGTACATTTTTATCATCCAAGTTAAAAATCCAGATTTAAAATTAAAGAATAATTATAAATGTATTTGTAATGAATGCGGCTTCTAGTATAAGTGATATGCACTGAAAAAAAAATAGCATACCCAAGTATCATGATTACTAAAAGAGCAATCAAATGATAATGAAACAGACCTCTGTGAATATATTTAATTTCTTTACACGTGTCAAAGAATGAAGTAATATAAAAGTAATTAGGTTTCCCATTTGGCATATCTCTAAAAATACCATATTATTGCTAATGTTTTACAGTGCCTTGCACATTTGGCCATGATTTCAAATAGAGAAACCATTTAGTTTCTGAGCTCTGCTGAGCTGATGAATCTTTACTGTGCGTCGATTAGAAACCACAGCTGACATCCCATGCAAACAACAATGATCAAATATATTACAGGGTGAAACACAAAAGAGCACAAGTGAAAGCAGCAGTACAGTCAAAGTGTGTTTTTTTTCCCTGTTGAAGGTTCCAGATATAAGAGATGCAACTTTGAGGAGGGATTCTGTGACCTGACCCAGAGCTCAGAGATGTTATCTAAGTGGAGCAGAACAACTGAAGTCCCAGGACTTAAACATGACCACAGCAACAACACATCAGGTTAGAGCATCTGACATTTGCCATATCCTCACATTGATTTTTTTCCCCACATGCATGTCACTTTACAAGTCTTTCTCTTTCAGCTTATTTCCTATCTCTGCTGCCTGTTGGAGGAAACAGAGCCACAGCAGACCTGATCACTCCTGTTTTCCAACCCAGTAACACTTGCCAGGTAACGAACTACTCCACTGGCAAAGGCAACTCAAGCATAAAACCAGACAAATCCATTAACAAGCTGGGTATCAACTGATGAGTCCACTTTCATTTTCATTCAAATAGCTGAGTTTCTACTATTATGTTGGGACAACACGTGGAGAGCTGCATGTCCTGGTTAAGACTCCACTGGGTCAGCACACAGAGCTGTGGAAGGACTCCACAAAAACACAGATGGGAATGTGGCTGCAGAAAGTCATTCAGTTTCCCAGTAATTTACACAGTTTTCAGGTCAGTAACATTCAGAATTTACTATATTGACATTTTATATTGATGTGATGTGATGTGATGTGATGTGATGTGATGTGATGTGATGTGATGTGATGTCAGACAGGTCACATTAAAAAAAAAAAATAAATATCAGCGTAACAAGTAATTAATAGGGAAATTGGTTTATTAGCATAAACACTTGCATTATTTTGCACAGTATGGTTTCAATATAGAAGTCATATTTGCTGATATAGCGGGTGGTAACCATATGATATATATATTTCCTTGAAAGTGATAAAGTCATCACAGCAGGAATGAGCTTGTACTTTATCTGCACTGGGGAGGTACAGACCCAACTGGACCCTTTGGAGGCCATCTGGAGTTGTATAAAACCTGCTGTTTGTGTCCTTCCTATATCCTCAGACAGTCAGTGTGTCACCCTTCTCCCCTTCTCTGTCTTCACCATCTGTCACTGGCTGCAGCCAGCTCAGCTTCATAACATAGCTGAACCAGCACTGAGAGTAAAGAGGGGTCAACTCTCCTGTTAACAGTCACTTTCCCGTCCATTAATCCACTTCCTGTTTCAAAGGCAGTTTAGTTAAGTGGATTTTTATTTACCAGGGTGATTTCGGATTATTTTAATTCTGACCTGTTTGCTTAATGATCTGCACTTTTCACATACTTAAATCCTCCTATTTATTTCTCCTTAAGGCGTCCTTAGACATCGTTAGTAAGATTTGAGCATAAAAAAACAGTGACAGAAAATTTAATTCAGGAGGATTTTTGTATTGTCGCTGCCAATGAGAATAATTCAATTGCTCTATGGCTACAAACTGAATTATGGCCTGTTTTGGAGAAAAAAATAAATAATGTCAGTTCACAAAAAAGGGTATCAGATCAACTTCACTTGTGTAGACAAAGCTGCTGTTGTGTGGACTTCGATTATAGATTTTCACATTGCGGTGTGTTATCTTGAATATGTCTCACTAGTTTCTGATTCAATCCTGTGTATCTGATTCCCTCCTTCTCTTTGTAAATGACTCTCTGTTGGAAAACCTGGAAGAGTGTTGACCAATTTCCTAGTCATCAAGAGTGGAAACTGTCCTGGAAACAATCTTCTAATTATGTTCAGGATGACTTTGTCATTAAGTGGCTGCGAGTCTGACTATGTGGTGCTCTCTGTTTATATGCCAATGCTGTGAATACACACACATAAGTCACTGGCTGCTGTGTAATTTTTTTTCATCAGATATACAGATTAACGCATTCTTAACAACCCATTTTAAACTGTTCAATCATGGATATGCATAGTTGGTTCAGTGGCTGAAGATGATGTGCTTGCTAGCTTGTTTTACCTGTAGTTAAAGGTTTAATGCTGTAGTGCGGAACTTTTACATGTCCGTTAAATGTCCAACACATACAAGTCATTACTGGATGAGATAACACAGCACTGATTAAGCCTATCAGCTCCACAGATCTCTCGTGGTATATTTGTTGTTTTGAATTTCGCGTCGACTGGTGACATTCCCGCGCTTCACACAGGAAATGACGCGTTTTACCGTCACGACTTTCTAAGAAGGGGGCGGGGTGAAGGAGCAGTCGTGAGCCTCATAGCAACAGGTGACAAGGCCGACAGCCCGAAGAAGCGCCCAAGATGATGCTGAGAAGTGGATTGTACTACAAGGAAAAAGTCTTGTTGTTCAGAAGAAGGGATGCGATCAAAGACAGAAAATGACACACAGAGAGGACAAATGCGTATTTGCGCTGGTGTTGCTTTTCTTGGATGGAGTGCCTTGAAATCAAACCTTGAGGGCCGACATGGATGCCGCTTCACTGCTGTCAAAAGTAGGATGTGTTACTATTTATTATAGTGGACATACATAATGTATTATTGTCTCTAGGAAAATCGTATTTTGGGTGTGATGTAGCAGTTTGGTGTTGCACCTTTTGTCCGGCTAACAAAAAACAGACAGACAAACAAACGTCACCGACAACGTCACGCATTAGCAAAAGCAGGCGAAGGATAGTTGCCTGCTGCTGCTGCAAGTGGGCAGTGCAGGGTGTTACACACTCGGACTTCAGTGTGCTTGTTTGAACTGAGGGGTGGACAACACGCGGCCTGTGCTGTTGGTTAAAGTTTAAAGTTTCGGTTCGTGCAAAGCCAAAATGCGGATTTGTTTAACCACAGGAAGCCAATGTTTTATTCGCTCACATAGACTGTCCGCAGCCACATTTAGCAGTGGCAGGCGGTTATCCTTCACCTGCAGGTGACCACAGCCTGTACTGAGACAGTGTTTTTGTTATTACACTGAATACCTCTAGAGGGCGACAGAAGTCACGCACCACAGCTTTAAAGTGTTTAATAATGAATTAGCATGGTTGAGTTGCGCGGAAGTTGACGCGCTCACTAGCCTGTTTTATCTGTAGCTAAGGGTTGTAAGTAGGTTTTCTTGTGTGCTCGTTCATTTTCGAAGTTGAAAAATAAGTGATAATACAGTTAACACGAGCTCAGCTTTATGCCACAGATATACAGTACACCGATCGGCCACAAGATGAAAAACGTCTCCTTGTTTTGTGTGGTTTAATATGGCAGTACCGTGAACGCACCAGCCCTGTTTTGATGTTTTGGCTCATTATATTTGATGGTTTACAGGTGTGTGGATTCTTGACTGTCATAGATCATCAGTGAAAATGCATCATGGAAAGTTATCTCAAGGAAAGAGTGGGAATCCTGCTTTGTTACTTTGGCTGTCAAAACTGTGATAGATTTTCCTATAGAAAATGAATAGAAAGGGTGACTGACTGAATGAGTGATATGTTAAAGACTTTGTGTGTGTCCAGCAGGTGGTGATTCGAGGGGACCTTTCAGCTCAGAGTGAGGCCTCAGAGGTCCTGGCCATCGATGACCTATCCTTCAGTCCTGACTGCTTGCCTGGTACTGTCACCATTAATAACATCACATCACACAGACGGGACAAATTCAGACCTTGACATTTTGAAACACCGCCACACATAAACAGACTGCCGCAAACTTGTTTTGAATACTGATAAACAGAGGGAAGACACTAAAGCAGCCAGGGTGGGATCCACACCAGAATAACTGAATCATTAAAATAGTGCTTACCTCACACTTCCTTGCACTGAATATGGAGCAGTTATGTCTGCTATAGTGCGCTTCCCACAGCCCAGTGATGAATATGATATGGATGAGCATCTTGGCTGGGAGGGATTGATAAAGCACAGTCCATTTGGTATTTTGGACAGAATTTGAACATGTTGCTTCGGTGATGTACAGATGGTTAGCTCCTGCAAGCACAATCTACGTACAACTGCTATCATTCATCCAGTATAGGATCGTGTTCCTGTTCTCTGCCAGTAAAACAAACAGGCGATGAGCCTTCTTTTTTGATGTCTCATTGAGGCCACAGTGTCTGGCCTTCAGCTTTTTCTTTGGGTCTCTACTTGGTGGAGCATCAAAACCACTCTGACTGTGAAGTGGAGCCAGAACTATGTCGCTGGTTTAACTTCAATGTCAATGGCTGGAGCCAAGGCATCACAGTTTTTCACAGACACTGGTAAAGTCATAAGTTTGAACCTTCAATTTAAAGTGAATATATAAATATTAAAAAAATCAAATAATTCCTCCCCAACATTTCATTAATGACCATGGGAGGTCTGTAGGGAGGTCACAGTTAATGTTATTGAGGGAATGTATTTAAAAATATTGGATGAATTATCATAAAAAAACAGGCATAGGCTCTCAGAATAGGCATCTCTCTGCTCTGTTGACCTTTTTCATAACCTTTTCTAGTTTGGTTTGCTTCTATCAATCATTAGCCAGTGAGATCGGAATCTCTGCTGAATCCTCTGTATAGCACCTAAAAGCATACAGACAAAGTTGGTGGTTTGTCTGGTGAATATTGTTGAGCATTTAACAGCTAAAGAACAACATATTTTCCCTGGAGTTAATAATAACCAAAAGAGAGCTCAAGGGAGGAATAATATTGGACTGCTAATAATGGGCTGCTAATGTTTCTCTGTGTGCTGGACATGTAAATAGGCAACTGTTGCTATACCAACATTAATTTTATGATAATAGCATATTTTACGGCACTTAATGGGATGTACTGTAAAGTGGTTTAAATGAGAGCGAAGAACATGACTGTCTCCATGCCTAGATTACCATGTCTAAGTGGATGAGACAGGTCAGTGTCACCTTGGCGCTTGGTTCCTTAGCCTCCGTCTGTCTTTTGCACCCAAGAAGAAATGCTCCTGGGCTTTTTGCAATCTGGCCCGGTTAACCTTATCCAAAACTGATAGTAGTTCAGGGGGTAAGAGCTACTTAAATCTACCCTAAAATCTTCCCACCCGCATCTCCATATGATGACATAATCTTTTATTGTCAAAGCACTGGAGAGTGCTGGAGATATTGTTTTGGCCCGGCTCCACGACCACAACAAACAATTAAATGGAGGACGTAGGATCAACGATAACGTGTGCGTTATCGTTGTACAAATCGTTATGTACAAAGTAAGACATAAAAGTAAACAAAAAAACAATTCAGCAAAAAGTCTCTAACAGAAGCTTGCACAAAGCAAACTAAACCATAATCAGAACATAAACTAAAGGAAAAGTCAAAGGTGGCTTGTGCCGAGCGAAGCTTCCAGTGGATGGCAGAGAGAGAAAGCGGGTGGAATAGACAGGCGCCCTTTGTGACTGAGGAATCATCGGCCACAGATGTCCCTGATTTCCAAAGCCCGCCTCACCAGGACTGTCACACTGCAGGGAGAGAGACACACACACACAGACAGCACAGAGGCCTTGGGGCCATCACAATATGTACCAATGGGTTCCACATTAAAATACCAATAAGGCTTTACTACACAGGTAGGGTTTAATATGATGACTCATCAGTACGTCCTGGCCTGGATAAGTGCATGAAGACATGGATATTGTTTTGATATGTGGCCCACATATAATATTGCTAACTACATGCGATTATGGTCTGTTACAGAGGATTCTTTATGTCCCGTATCCCTCATTATTCAGCCCATCTCCCACATAGCCAGGAAATTTGTCGCACTGAATTACAGGGTTCATGGCATCAATTAATTTAGATTAAGTGCGCTGCCACAAATTATGGTAATATAACCGTTTAATCCCCGCTCATAATGAAATGGATGCAGGCTGAGAATGAGGAAGACGGAAACATGTTATTGTAAATTATATTTCCAGCCAAAGTTTGACGCCTTTTTTATAACCTGACATCACAAATCACACCCTGCTCAGTTTCTCCGTAGGTGTTTCCATGTGTCCACATGTTTTGGCAATGAGTGGAACACCGTTTAATTTATTATGGGTCTTCTTCTATATGCCCAGATAACATTCCCAGGGGGGTTTGCCTTGCCTCTGGTCCAACTTAATTATTTTGTCAATGTTATCTCAATAGGATGGGTCAATTAAGGAGATTAGTCACGTGAGTTAGTGAATATTAGACTCATCATTAACCAGGTGGGTAGAAACACAACCCCATTGACCACACCAGAGTAGAGTAAGATGGCAGTTATTTTTTAGTATGTTTGTTTACCATGGTGACTATGTTGACGTTGTGTTTACAGCTTGTCTCACAGCCCCAAAAGTGTCCAACGAAACTGCTTTACAAACCACTTTTACTTTTTGCATCTGTTATGTTGGGGCAACTTCTTTTTTCCTGTATTTGCCTCAGCTCAAGTCCAAGCTGAGCAGATGTCTCCACGTCCATGTGAACTCGAAAAGTATTGTATTGTTGTGTCAATTACTTATCTTTTTGTCTTTGAAAAGTCTTGGAATTGTCTTCAGTTTTGAACAAGAGTTTCTACAGAAATGCCAAAGCTGCAGCCATGTAGAGGCTTTTTATCAGCCCGACAAAATCCATTTCAAAATTGGACAAGTGTTCACTTGTGTTTCTAATACTCCTCATAAGGAAAATTAAATTACGTTAATTTAAGAGATGGAGTCTCGGATGAACTATTGATCAAAACATCTGAACATCATTCATTACCTCACTGTTGAATCTAATCACCCATAACAAAGATAATGTACTTACTATTCTCTGGATGCAGCTAAGCCCATCCATATTAATCCACCATGATCTCCCATGGATGTTTTTTGATGATGAAATCACATGATAGCAGTCGCTGATAACGACTGTATCTCTTTTGTCGACATTGAATGAAATTGCTCTTGGTTATTGTAGAACCATAATTCTGCAATTCCTTCAAAATGTCAATTGTATTAATCTCTAATTTGTGTGGCAGAGAGGAGTGTGCCCCCTCCACCCGTTTGCCCTCCCATGTGGTTTGCCTGTGGCAGTGGTGGGAATTGTATCGAGGAAAGCAAAGTGTGTGACTTCAACCCAGATTGTCCCCATGGAGAGGACGAAGCCAGCTGCCGTAAGGACCTTGTTGCCAAGTAACACATTAAAATCATCCACATCCCATTTGTACGTTCGACTAAGAGAAGGGTGTTGGATTAATAATTATCTGCCAGGGTGACAACAAAGATAGGTACAAACACTTCAATACCTACAAGCCTTGGGTATCCTGGAAAAACAACAGATTGGGTGGGAGTGAATGGAATGGGAATGAAGGTTTTGTCATTAAATGTGTAAACCAAACAGGTGCTATTGTTTCACAAATGATCCCAGAACTGAAGCAACACAGCTTCTACCTGCAGCATGTAGTGCATTTTCAGAAATTGTAATCTGAAATGCACCTTGGGAGTTGTAGTTAACCTGTTTCTCAAAGCTTTTATGTGTAATGCTCTGGAACTCAAGAAAACACCTGCACGTAAAAAAACAGGCTGAAAATTCAGAAGCATCTTTATCAGTTAGATGACACATGTTTTGTAAATTCACACCACGCAACAGAAAGCGTTTCCAGGGGACACCAAAAACTGAATTGGGGACTGGTGGGGACTTCAGTTCAGTACCCAACTGTGACTTTTAAATGTTAAAATAGTAAACAAGTACGTCCTAGTAGGTTCATCGGCATCATCATTTTTCTTTTTGTTTTTTGGCCATAATTCCAATCGCGACAGTGAGATTGTTGTTCCAACGTCACAAATGAACTACACAAACTTTATATAGATAATTTCCTATTCCTCTCTATCCGTTCAGCCTCTGAGTGCGATTTTGAGGACAGTTCTTGCGGCTGGTACGAGCTCACCCTTGGCGATGGCTTCGACTGGGTCAGGGGCTCGTCTGTGGAGGTGCCTCCAGATTACTACAACAACCCACCACCTTTGGACCACTCTACAAACAGCTCTGAAGGTAAAAAAACCCCAACAAAAAACACACATGTACACATGTAACAGTGCCAAGACTTTCCATATGCAGCTGCTGTTACCAGAAATGTGATGAGCTGATAAGATGTACTGTGTCCAGGGTGCTTGGTCAGAAATAACTGGAAAGTGATAATATTATCTACAGATTAAATCAATGTTTTAAAGATGGGTAAAAAAAAAAAAAAACTCCCTTCTGCGTGTTTTTATGAGATAAGCACTTCATGGGGAAATGCTTTCTCAGCCATCTGAATAATGGAAAGGAAATCGACATGTGCTTTACTGATTCTGCATATTAATACCACATCAGTCACTGAACACAACACTGTACTCAATCTGAACCAGTATTAGTCTCCCCCAGGTCTATACAGCACGACATGTTATGGTATATAAGTATTTATATATTTGATGGATTGTTAGACTTTCCTTTGCATCAGTCCTTCAGAATAGACTTAACTCTTTGAGGCATGGATTTACCAAGGGCTGCTGTTACTGGCTGACTCCATGCAGGTTTTTTAGAAGCACCATCTGTTGTTTTTGTAGTGCACATTGTTTGAGCCTGCTGTGAGAAGATGCTCTGATAGGTTCAGACCTGGAGACTATCCAGACAGTAAAAGGAGGTAAAAATGAAGTCTCTTGTTATGTTCTTGGAGCGTCTTGATTTGCTTCAAGCTCTGTGAAATGACACATATCCTGGTGGGAGCATCCTTTTGCAGATTTAGAAAATATTACTGTCAGCATCCTAAGGTGTGCTGGTGTGTGGTGGTGTTCAAACGGTGCTTATTTGGCAGTTAGGGACCTAATATCAGCCATAATTCAAACCCAACACACCAGCCCCTCACACTGTGCAGCTCTGGGCAGAGTGGATTAATGCTGTTTTATCCTGCCTTTAAAACAGTTTTAATAAGTTCTGATGAATGTGCCATCCTACAAAGCCAAAGAAATGGCACTGTGCTGCTCTAATGTGAATTTCTCCCCAGTTATCAATACGGTCTCATCTATTGTACGTGATTAAGACTGGAATCCAACATTTGTCGTCTCTTATTACATTATTATGCTCTTGAAACTTAGATGGACAGAGCTAATGTTACAGCTGAAGCTTAAACTAATTTTACTCCGTCTGCCATCATCATCTGTAAAAATACCCACCATGAGCTGACATCTTGTTAATTCAGATTGTTGAGCACATGATAGAGCCAGCTACTTATTGCAGTAAGAAGTGTTTCTGTCGTCTCAGCTTTTGACTTAGTTGAATTTACAAAGCTTGGTGCAGTTTAGCTAACTTTAAAATCACATTTACAAACCTCATTAACTTTGAAATTAAGTTTGTCAGTGCAGTTAACCCTGACTAAGATCATGAAAAGTAGTTTCCTTCATTAATTTTGCATTTCATGAAAATTTTAAGCATCTGTGTTTTCCCAAAGGCAAAAAGACAATCAACAGGCTACAATAACAATGTTTTGACATTACGTCTTGATTATTTGATGGTGAAGGTGGATAGGACACACACGTTAGATTTTCTTATAGCACATTTCAGATATATCTGACGTGTAATTAACTCTCAGGGAAAGACTCTCTGAATATAGTGAGGTTGCAAGTAAATACCATGAATGTAGAAGGCTACTTCTTACTTAGACAATTGGGATCTAAAAATATCTGCATGGAATTATGGTATTGTGAATTATGCACAGTTTCCGAGCATAAGCACATTAAAGCCCTGATTCTCAACTTTGTTTACAGGGAGGTGTATCTTCTTGTTCTTGGCAGAAGCCAGTGTTGTTTAATGCTCTGTGTTAAATGGCCCTCTGCACATTTCTACGCCAATAAGCTGCTATTTGCATATTTGCAGGCCACCTGTTAAGATCACTGCCATCGTCCCCTGACCCGTGTCATCAACAAGACCCTCTTTGCCATGGCAACTGCAGTCGACTGGATGTGTTTTGTTTATTCCACATATATATGAACTGGACATTTGTTGAGCACAAATTTCCCAGAGGGAGACGTAGGTCTGAGAAAATGAATTTGACCTATCTGACAACAACAACATCAGCGTACAAAGGCGTTTAGATGAATAGTTAATGAACCTCTCGACTTGTGCTTCCGCAACAGTTTTCATGTTTTCAAAGGCGACTGGCTCCCTGGCAAAATGAGTTGTTAGCAGAAATGTGGAGATGTGCCTAATGAAGTAGCCACCGAATGTGGTTTGAATGTTAATCGCCGTCTCGCTCAACTGCAGGCCACTTCATGTTTATACTGAAGAACAGCAGCAGTCTGTATCCAAGAGCTGTTCTCCGAGGACCCTGGTTCCAGCAGTCATCCTCTGGGTGTACGATGACCTTCTGGTGAGAGTCGCACTGCAGCATGGCCTCTTCCATTATCGCCCAAAGATGTTCAACATGACTCTTCATCTCTACTTGAATTATCTGTAGATCAACCTGCAGCTTTAGACTTCTTTGATTTGCTCTTTCACTACTTTGGTGTTTTTCTTGATCTTTCCTCTCTCTCCTTTTTTCCCAAATGTTATTTCATCTCAGCTCTCCTCTGTCAGCATCTATCACACAATGAGAGGATGTGCATGTCATGATTTGACAGGTTAGTAGCCTCTAAAAAATGATGTCAGATAACAGATGATATTTTTCTCTTTGGTTGATTGGAAGGGTTCTCCTGGCAGAGGTTAATAAATTTCATGCTTTTTTTCCCACAGAGTAAGCAAAAGCCCTCGTGTATTATGGTCAGCAGTATATTTATCACAAGAGGAATCTGTGATTTACAGTATCTTGTCTGCGGAAGTAACTGTGAATGTATAATACCAGAGAATGCGTACACTGCTATGCTGGAATATTATTGTCAATACTTTTTTCTTTTCTTCCACCTCTCCCTCATCTCCTTCAGGCATTACAACTCAGGCATATCTGTTGGGGCTGCGGACATGTACCTCCGCATGAATGGAACCAACAACAACACGATCATATGGAGGACCTTGTACGACCAGGGAACCCGCTGGAGCCAGGTCACGGTGCAGCTGGGACGCATCACCCAGCCCTTCCAGATCGCTCTGGCGAAGATCAGCCTCGGCGTGTTCGATGGGTTCTCGGCCTTGGACGATGTCACCTTCAACAACTGTTCGATGCCCCCGGCGGTGGCCGAGTGTCCCCAGCCAGCACATTTCCACTGCGTGCGCACCAAAGCATGTGTGGAGCACCTGCAGCTGTGTGACCTGGTGGATGACTGTGGGGATGGATCAGATGAGGAGGGATGTTGTGAGTGTCTTGTGGTTGTTCACCTAGTTTACCTTCCCCCGCTGCATTAAAACCAGTCACATGTTTTAATGTAAGGGCTGATTGGTGTATATTGCCATTGTAACTCAATCAGGTGTGGTGCTCGGTGTAATGTGATGTTGCCTTTGTTTTCTGGCTCTGCTGAAACTCATTTTCCGTGATGTGATGTCTCACAGCCCCAGAGCTGCAGTGTAACTTTGAGCGTGGGCTGTGCAGCTGGAAACAGGAGCAGAGTGGAGGGGATGTGTTCGACTGGACGCGTATCCAGGGCCCTACTCCTTCCTTTAACACAGGGCCCTGGAAGGACCACACGCTGGGCACCAGGTTTGGCCACTACCTCTACATTGAGTCGTCCGTCCCTCAGGAGTTCAAAGACACAGCGGTCCTACTGAGCCGAGCCTTCCAACCCACCCACCAGCGTGGCAAGGACCCCTCCAAGTCCCGTCGCCACTGTGTTTTCCGTTTTCATTACCACATGTTCGGATCACATGTGTTCTGCCTGGCAGTGTATCTGAGGACCACCTCTACAGGCCGTGGTCATATGCTCTGGGTGCGATATGGAGACCAAGGAAACTTATGGCACAGAAAAACTCTGTACCTCAACAGTGCTCGGCCTTTCCAGGTAACTAAGCACTTTCTTTAAGGATGTAATGCTCCAGAAATGATTGCAAAATGGAAACCAAATTATTTTAATGTGTGTTTATGTTTTTGCTTAATGGACAGAACTTACTGAGTACATTTAACTGTACAAAGTACAAATATGAAAGCTGTCTAGGTGCAGAACTCTCGGTTACTTTACACCAACATTTAAGAGGTCATTCTTTTTACTCTTTACACACTGTAATGTAGTCACATATTATAGTAGTCACATTCCACTGTGAATCATTTGCATTCAATCCCCTTGAGTGATCAAAGACAGACATGCAGAAATGAGCTTCAGGTAAACACAACTCCCTGGCAGGCAACAATGAAACGCCAGTGAAGCATAGAGTGTGTACTCCAGCACTGCAAGACGAAGCTGTATTTAATAGCTTCACTGCTCAACATCGATCCCTCAAGATGGATGTTGTGTTGTCATTACTCATGAGTGAGTATAACTTGACAGGCAGTTAAAGACTTTTCCTCCATTATAGTATTGAAAATGGGAGGTCTGTTTTTCAAGTTAATTGACTGCAGAAAGGGTAAAAGTGGAAAAAGAGAGACACCACCACCTCCATTTGCTCACACATTAGGCATATTGCCATGAAACGACAAAGCACAATGATGTGACACCAAGATAGTATATTTTACCAACCAATGATTTTGGACTGAGATTTAATGGGAACAGTGGAATCACATCTGATGCGTATCTTCCACGTGGAAACAACACAGTCTGAGATTAGAGCCCCTTTTTATTTAAACAGAATTTAAACATGCAAAAAGCAATCCTAAACTCCCGAGCATTGAAGGTAATTAATTTTTGGAAGCAGGAAGTGAAAATGGCTGGTAATTGGTAAAATATTTCAAACCGCGGTTGCAGAACACTGCTGCTTGAATCATGCTAATGTGGCATTCTGATAAACCTACAGTAAACACTCACACAGTGTCTCCAGATGATTTAACATTTTACACACTTGCTTTGTTTAGTAGATATACTTTACACTGCAGTGCACATGTGCATTAGACTGATTATCACAGTTACATTATCAGCAGAAATTGTTTCTTACTTTTGAGATCCGGGTTGTTTGCCTTGAATGCTAATATCAGTCCCTCATCTTTCCATATCTCCAAATAATGTTCTGCTCCTTGGCAACGATGCAAAGCAATCAAGCCTGGTGACTGCTGAATGATTTGTTACACTGGAAAACTGTGATAAAGCTTAATATTCAGGAAATGCAGCAAAGTCTACCTGTTAGAGGGAAACAAGAAAGTCCATTCAAATGCTTTGATTTGGTTTTGAATGGAAATGGAAAATGAATATCTGTCAAAATGAAGATAATTGGTCATTTTCACACAGAGGTAATTAATAGCAGTACTGGGTACACCTGTGCTTTTCCCATAACTACAAATCAAAATGTCATCCAAAGGTTAATGAGGCAAAGCCAAACGGTTCTGGTGACAAATAAGGTTTTCACATATTTCCTATAAATATGTTTTACATATAAAAAAGCAGTTAGGAGAAAAACTGTATTTCAATATCTTAAACAGTTTTCCCCTCATCAAATCACAAATTAGGAACTGTAACAGTTGTTTTAACAGGAATTTGACAAGATTTTCTTCTTTCTGATTCAAATGTTGATGTATTAACTGTGCATCTATCCCATTCTGTCAGTGGTAGTTTAATTCACCAACAAGGTACTGGACTGGTAGGCTAACTGAAAGGCTATTTTTGTTTCATAACCAATTTATAGACCAGTAAGGTCTTAGTTTATGTAGCACAATCAGTCATACGATGCATCCAGGAAGCACTTAAACTTAGTCATGGATTTATAAATTACTCACTTACTTGTTGCCAGATTTTGATCGAAGGAACAGTGGGAGATGATTTCAATGGAGACATTGCCATTGATGACCTGTCCTTCCTGAACTGTGTCCCATATGAAGGTAAATGAGTAGCCTATGCCAAAAGTGAGATGGACTCATACAGTTAAGACCACTGTTTGTGTTTCCATCTCCCCTGTTGATTTGTTTTCTACCGTGATCTGTTTAGGAGAGCTCCCCCCGCTGAATACCACCACCCCTGCAGTAACCACTCCAGCCCCGACTGTCCAGCCCAACAACTGCCCGGATGGAGAGTTTGCATGCAGGGTACATGGGGAGTGTGTTCCTGGAAGCAAGGAGTGTGACTTCAGACCTGACTGCTCTGATGGTTCTGATGAAATAAACTGCGGTGAAAGATATTTTCTTCTCTCCAGTTTTCTGCCTAGTCACACACATACACATACACACAAACACACACCACTTTAATTGTATTTTTTACATGGTTTCTCTCCCTATTCTTATTCCATTTTCATTTCAAATTCACATTTCCCTGTTCCTCCCTTCTGTCGTGTTGCCTTTTCCTTATTTACTCATTAATCCTCTATCATTCTCCAGTCAAGGAGCTGTGCGGTTTTGAAGGCGGTGACATGTGTGGCTGGAGGAGTGTCGACCAGTCTTTGCTGCCAAACCATGCTTTTCGCTGGTCACCTGATCAAGGGGAAAGCATTCATGATGGAGAGCAGTACCATCGCCCGATTAATGACCACACCCTGTGAGTCCCAGTCCATCTGATTATTGTGGAAAGAGTCACCAAATCAGTAAACTGATTGAATTCAACCATTTTCAAGCAAAAAGGCCAAATACTCAAATTGCCTCTTAGCTGATAGTGTTACAATCTTAAAACATAACAATTAACCATGTCTCAGTATCTAGTATGATAATAAATTTAGAAAAGTGAATAACATCTTAAGACAGAGCTTTAAATATAAATCCATTAGTGGCTTTTCATATTCTTTGTTTTATGTGTTGTTTGTTTTAACTAAAAACAAAGTCACAAGAAAAAAATGGACTGTCAGCCTGAGTGAGTGTGTCCCATTTATGGTGGATAGACAGTGACCTGATTGTCCTTATCTATGTTTTATTGAGTGGACGGTGAGAGCAGAAAATGGCTGTGCACTTTGACCACTACATTTCAGTAATTTCTTCTCTCAGCCAGAATTGGCGACACTATCTTCTTTCATAACCTTTCTGTCTGGCAGCGCCTCTTTCACTCACTCCCACAGCAGCCGTGACTGTCTCCCAATCGATAAGGCATGAGTGAAATGGAGAGGCGAAGCTGTGTCTTATTTAAGCCAAGCAGAGCCATACCTCTTATGGTAATTTAATAAAGTGAAGCAGAAGGGGACGGAGCTGATATGCGCATGGTGCTGAGGATGAAGTGTGAGGATGATGAACCCAGTGGATGCGATTATAGTGCGGCTCTTCTTGCTGCCGTTGGTGGACAGTTTAATGACTGAATGTTATATAGCTTGATGGCTTATAGAACCAATCAATAATGTATCGATAGTGTTAGGTAAATTGTGGTCTTCAGAAATGCACATAAGCCTGACAAGCAAATCAGATCCTCACAATTTAAAAGCTGGAATCAGAGGATGAACTTGAAATGACTTAAATGTTATAATTATTTATAATGGGATGATTATGCCATCACCTTGCGATAATTGAGGTTTGTAATAACAGAATAATTTTCTCGTTATCTCGAGACAACAAAGCTCTTTCATCTCAAAATAACAAGATATTATGAGAAAACTTTGGTGATATTGTGAAGATATTCATAGATTTGAACTTCCTGGTTCAGTAACTCATTACAATAATTTGTCATTGACACAAATGACACCTTCCTACCATGTTAAGGCAGACAAAGGTAAGGTAGGGAAAAACCTAGTGCTGGAGCTGGAGGAATAACACTGATCTCTGTAAAAAGTGAAATACAGAAAAGAGAGATATACATACATACATACACATACACACACATATATAATGAGTACGCATTGAGGTCAGTCAAGCTGTCACAATTGTTCAATAATCAAAATTCACTGCTGGAGTGACGATCTGAGGATGTAATCATGATATTGTCCTGCATTCTCTGTCATTGCTGTGATAGCGGCAGCCCTCAGGGTTGGTATATGTATGCAGACAGTTCAAATGGCGGCTACGGTCAAACCACTGACCTCCTGACACCTGTCATCTCCTCC
>OMNW01024409.1:37451-69384 GCA_900303245.1 Selene dorsalis
TTACACACAAACAGATGTTGGCAAAACAAGCACGGGTGGCTGTAAATGATATATTGTGTATACGTCATATTTCCAGGCTCCTGTCCTTCGGGCTTCCTGCCATGTGAAAACGGCCGGTGTTTCACTCCGGGGCAGAGCTGTGACTTCACAGACAACTGTGGCGATGGTACTGATGAAAAGGATTGTGGGACTTCCTGCTCCTTTGAGAATGGATGCTGTGGCTGGAGGAGGTCCTTGGCTGATAACTTTGATTGGACACTGGGGACCGGATCCGTCCAAAGCATACGGCCTCCATATGATCACACTTTGATGGATGAGAACGGTATGTGTTTGTAAGATTTCCCTCATGTGTTGTTCCTATAGCTCTCCACAGTGTTTACTTCATGCACTGCTTCTCACCATTAAGTGATCGATACGGGGCACTTAGGGCAGTAATTTCATTATACAATGTGCATTGTAAAAAGCAATATTCATGAATAAATGAATATAAACACATAAACACACAGCTGCATTTATGTCCATTTTAAAAATACAGTCCTTAAGATTTCAATCCAGTTTCCCAGTGAGCATTAAGTGATGTTTAATAGTAGAGTATTTATTCTTTGACAGGAATAAATCATAAGAACAACTCGTATATCTGTTACAGTGCAGCCAATCAAACATATTTTTAAAGAAGTCACTGGATAATAATTCAAACTATGATCTGATTTTCCACACAACAGCAGCACAAAGGGAAAGTTAGATATCTTTTCTTAGGACAGGGACAAATTTAGCTTGGCATATCACAATAAAGGCCTGTCTGTGTTTCATCATTTTAGTTCTTTTAATGTGAAATAGCAACAGGAGGAATTTTCCAGGTTGTACCATCCTTGTTTCTTCTTAATACTTTCTTCTTAATTCCTCATCACTAGAGTTCAGAGTAACAATGGCAGACATTGCTACAAATAATTTAAACAACATATATATATATTTATGTCAGTACAGACATTATTATAAAAGCAATAAACCCTCCATCCAGCAGCACAGAGACCCTCCATTTAGCTTTGTAGTCAGACATCGTCCCAAGTCTCAAATGACCTTGACTTAACTGAGAAACTTAGTGAGTGGGTCCCGTGTCAAGAGGCAGTTTGGCATGAGGAGAGGTTTCAGAGATTACTCTCTGACCTCTGACCCTCCCTTGCCTCCCACACTGTCTGTGACCTTTCTGTAATTTGTCACTCACTGGAGGGAGCTGTGTGTCCAGAGATAAATATTAATCCCTCTCTGCCTCCCCTCCTGTGTTGATGCCCTTCTCCTCCATCACGCCTTGTCTTCATCTCTTTAGGTCATTTTGTCTATCTGGAAGCTACACCGGTGGGACTCAAAGGGGATAAAGCTCATATAAGAAGCTCTGTTTGGAAAGAGTCCAGCGCCATCTGTAAGCTCTCCTTCTGGTACTACATTTCCCACAAGGCCTCAGGAACCATCCGGCTGCTGATCAAGGTAAGCCGTCTACAGGAGTGTGTTTACACAGAATCATGATAAAGAACGATGAACGTGTCTGAGGCCTGTCCTGCGCATTATGGTTTATGAAACAAGCTCTGCAGACGCACTGCCAAGCACGGTTACCATGGTTACGTTCAGTCAGAAACAAAGCCTGATAATATTAAATCATGTTAATGTAGACAGTAATCGGATCATATTAACGACGCTGTCTCAGTGGTTTCAGTAATTTGGTAAAAAGAGCAGTGAGGCTGTCGGTGTCTGCCAGTGTTTGATCTATAGGGCAGCTATGGAGGGGGTTGAAGGTTGTGGGTGGAGGTGAGTGATGGGGATCAGGGTCACCCCAGAGCCCAGAGCAACCCCACCCCACCATCTGGGCAGATTCTAGCCCTGCCAATCGACAAGACCTCTTGCTTGTTAGGTGTTCTGCTGTGTAGTTTGTGTACGCATGGTTGACTTTCAGGGCTTAAGGTTTCTACTTGCAGCTTTCTGCCATTGAAACTCTGCTGTGATTTACTCTTGTGTACCCTCAACTTCATTTAACTTTGTGAGGTACGAGTCAAGGTCCAGGTGCGGGGCTTATGCATGAGTAGATTCATTCACCGGTGTGAATGTGTGGTAAAATGTGAGTGTGTGTGTGTGTGTGTCACATCCTCACATACGCTTAGCGAGTGCAAAATTGTTAGTGTGTACAATCCAGAAACAGTTTATGCAATTTGCAAAACAGATCAGCAAGTTATGTTAATTTTTACAAAGTGCCTCTTTTCTCTTCAAGCAGCAACTAGCAGCCTCCCCCCAAAATTTGCATGTCATTACTCTTGCAGAAAAAAACAACACCATGCTGCAACAACCAAGTCCTGCAGGCAACAGAACCCATGTTTTTACTTTTTTAAGAGGGAAATTTTAACATGTTAAATGAATTAAGGTCAGTCAGTATCTCTAAAAACTAAAATGAACCTCATCTTTTGGGGAGGGTAAGTTTGTATTTTTCCTTTGGTTAACAAATCCCATGACCAAAACACCAAAACCAACCACGAAGCTAACAAACTTCACTGTGAGGGCTCCTTGGCATCACGACTCACAAACCAGTGGGACTAATTGAACAGTGGGAATCAACAAATCCCATGAAAACCACAAACAACACTGAGCTGATCCTACAAATACATCCAGTGTAGTCAAAGCCTGATAAAGCTTATTCCTCCATGCTTCTGGCTGCCATTGTTGTTGTGAGCGTGGTCGACCATTGTATAGGTGACATACATACATACAGCCATTGTGTAGGTGACATTGTATAGGTCCATACTGACATAGATGCATATCTTCATATCCTGAACACAGGCCCTGCAGTAAATACTTGCCAGCACACCAAGGTTGCTTCTGAAAATATTCTCAACAAATGCACATTTTAGTCTAGTTATGGCAACAAATGGGTTTCCTTTGGGAACAAAAACAAAAATATATTACCATTCAAAGGTTTTTGACTTTGCATAAAGATGCTGTATAATATTGATGCTTTCTTTGAATTTAATTATTGTACAAATACTCTACCGACCCACTATGCTATTGATTGTACATTAAAGCCTGTGTGGTGCAGATTTAATAACACCGCTCTCAGAAATTCAAATCATGGGGATTTGCAGCTCTTTTCAGCCCAGCCTGCTGGCTGTTTGATTGATTATGTGACTCTCAGTGAGGGAGGAGATGATTTATGCATGTGGACTACTTTACATGTCCTCCTTAGATGGAAAATGTAAAATCTGGCCTTTTAAAGAAGGTCAGCTCTTGACATGAAAATGAGGTGATGGAATCATTTACACAGACACCGGGGACAGTGAGTTCAGGGGTCATCCTGTGTGATTTTGGACATGAGGTGAAGTGTGTTGTCTGTTTTGTTTTTTTTGTGGCTCATGTGTGAGTTAGTGAGTGAGAGAGAGTGTGTGTGCACAAGAGAGAGGGACAGAGAGAACCAATATCTCAGTCCAGCTTCCATAGTCTCCCATGACACATAAAGGATGTATGACATGTGTGACCTAGGAGGTACAGAGACATTAGCACTCACAGATTATTGCTTTGTGCAATAATTTACAACATAACAACATTTTTATTGCCTCAGTGTCGCCTTGAGCCAAAATGGCTACATGAATGCAAACACACATTTGCACAGGCATGACCAGCCATATACACACACCCGCACACTGCAAGCACAGCCAAGTGTAAATACAGTGTGAGCCATCTCGAAGGTTGATTGAAGAACAAAGGGGGTTATGGTAATGGTTCTGGAAGGGGGAGGGAGGAAGGAGATTACATGTACCTGGCACGTGTTTTCCCCCCGTGAAGCTCTCAGTGCAATAGACCTGTCTGTTTACATCACTGATAACTGATCACTGATAACTGATCACTGATAACTGATCACTGATAACTGATCACTGATAACTGATCACTGATAACTGAACTGTCATACATGTGTGAGTTGCATGCCAGATCATGAATTTAGAATGCACACATTTGTCAATAATAATTCATAAGACTGAATGAAGCTCCCCTCCCTCCGATTCCCTCATCTCAAAAGGATTAACAGAAAATAGTATTTTTTGTATAAGATTAGCTCGCTAATTAGCCAGGCTTTGGGGAAGAGAAAAGATTATGTTTGAACGTTTAAACCTTTTGTTAGCGCTGCAAGAGAAATTTTGGTAACTCAAGGTAAAATATAAAAAAGAGTAAAAGTGTACTGTAAAAAAAAAATCTGACTACCCCCTTTTCTTTAGTGTCTCACCACTATAAAGACTTAGACTTAAATCGTCCCAGAGGGGAAATTTGGTTCTGCTCGACTGTACTTTACATGAAGGACATTCTACAAATTAACACATGGAGCAGCAGAAGCTTATGTCTTTGCGAGATGAATAGTTTCCATTTTTATGCACGGAATATGTTGCCTTTCAGACATCATATAAACACTATATCATATTTCATTTTGTGAGAGCAGGCGGTTTGTTTGCTTTCCATACTGACGGATCTATTTTGAATCTGCATACTTTTATGGTAATTGAGATAAATTACTTTACAATGAAGATGCATAGCCTGCCATTTGCTCATTTATATAGTTGTATATGGTGAAGTGGGCTCAAATGCGGCCTTTCATTATGGTGAGTCGGCATCTGCCCATCAGCCAAAGAGAAGATGTTCTACCCAAGAAAAACGCAGCATGACACAGTCAGTTAAATATGTTTTTGATTCATAGCACAGACTGACCACGAGAACAACATGCTAACACTCCCTCTATGTGTTACATTGTCTAACTTAGCAGAGATTGAGGGGAAGAAAGCCGTCACACTCTGAATTGAAAGTGAGTCGACAGAGAAACAGCTACCAGCGTTTCCATAAAATGAAAAAGCCATGAATACAAATTGGATCTCAGCTCAGTGGAACATTCAGTATATAGTGAAGACATTCAGGATTTCAAAATTTCAATAAAATAAGCATTTTATTGTGATTACAGCTTTCTTTGTTCTTTTTTTTTTTTTTTTTGACTGTCACCGGGGGGATAATAAAATGAAATTATGCAAATGTATATCCACTCTTCACGTCAAGAAAAGTGAATTTGTGGTTGCATTGCTCTGACTATGAGTTCGGGAAATGAAGCTTCAAATTGATCAAATAAATGCCCCGCCTTATATGCCACCCAGACATCAACTGTGAGATACATGTGCCGGCATCATATACTCGTCAGTTGCTCTAAGGCTGGTTTTATGGATTGAGCCTTTACTCCATGACATAAATCAGGATAAGTCCTGCTGTAACGCTGCCTATTAATCTATGCTCTCCTCTCACAGTAACAAGATTATTTCAAGCCAGGGCTCCATTGGCATAAAGCGGAGGAGACAGCTTGTGCATGCCTCACCCAAGGGTGCATTTTAATAGGCTTTCAAACTGCAGAGTAGGATGTGACATTGTATGTCCTCTGGTTTTTAGAGTATTAGAGCAGGTCCCTTTTACTGCAGTCATTCCTCCGACCACATCTTGCAACTTCACGTTCAACAAGTCTGATATCTTCATTTGTAAGATCTTACGCTACTTTATTGTTTATTTATTCTCCTACAAAGTCCAAAAAGTTTCATACTGCTGAGAATGATTCTCATCGCACTGCGCTAGAGCTGAATTTATGATATAATGTTATAGACCCGCAGTCATTATGACACATTTAACCTCTAGACCAGTGGAAGCAATGACTTAAAAAAACAGTCTTAATTTCATTCAGAAGGTTAGGTAGTTAAATCTATACTATACTCTTTGAAATACTCTGTGGTTTATGCAGGCATTGCCTCTTGCTATAGACCTGAAACTGAGGTTGATTTTAACTATCCCTCCAATAACAGAGAGAGAGAGACGGAGAGACGGAGACAGGCAGACAGACTCTATTATCCTTCCTGCCTCCTCTCAGCTGGCCAACAGTGAACGTCCAGGTGGCGTACAGAGACATGCGACACATCAGTCTTGTTTTGGTGTTGAACTTATAAAGTCAGGCTGCCATCCTTTTCCCATAGATAGAATGAAACCACCACGTTAGTCCATCCCTTAATACTTTGTGACTTCCCCACCCCATCTGTGGCACTCAGCCCAAAGCACTGCTTCCTATTGAGGATGCATAACCATGCTTGCAGGTCTGTGAGTCTGTGTCTGGGTAAATCTGTGCAACAGGCTAAATGCAAACCTGCTCACAGTGTAAATGGTAACAGGCTCATGTAGGTTCCAGGTAAGCCTGGTTTGTCTTTTGGCATGCTTGTTAATATTCACCAGGTAGAACTGAATACAAATATAGTATTGATACAGATCAGTGGGATGTCATTAGTTTGGCTGGCACTACATATTTGCTCATTAGTAAAAATAAGTGGCCAGTTGAATTTGACATGTTGATGTTACAAAAAGAAAATTCAGGAGATCCCTAAAGTCATCAGGATTCATCTGCACCAGTCCATGAAAGTCGAAACCAGATTTAATGGCCATCCATCCAACAGTTGTTATATTCATTTATACATATTTAGTCTATACCAAAGTGCTCACCTTACTGATGGACCACAGTTGCTGTTTATATAGAGATCAGCCAATAATGTGGCTGAAACCAGATCATAAGAATGGCCTTTTTTACATTTTTGAAAACACAAGAAATATTTAACTGAAAACAGCTGGACACTAGATTTTTGCAAATGAGTGTGATTGGTTAGAACAGCAGTTTTGTAGCTCGTTTGGATTTGGTGCATTAGTGATTATTTCTGGTGGTGAATATGGAATTAACTCAAAACAACTACAGGACTTGTGTCCATGCATCAGTCCAAGACTTTCATCACTGGTGTGTGTTTTTTTTTTTGTTTTTTTTATAAGTGGTCTTTGGAAAAAAGGAATACCTGGATAAACTTATTTGCAGCATAAATGCTGGTTTATTGATTTCACTCTACTCATAGCATTTATTATTCATCATAACATCAAGGACATATAGAATATCACCAGACTTACCCTAATGTTTGTTTATTTATTGTTTTACTCCTCACTCCATACTTTCATTGATGTGATACAGAGAAAGCAATGTTACCACAGTAATGTTTTATCATGAAGTTTTGTTTAATGATGTTCCTTGATTTATTCCACCACAGCATGTGTATCTGTATACGTAGAGCCTCTGTGCTACTACTAACATTTAACAAAGGGCAGACAGAGCTGTTAGCTTTTCACTTCACTTCCACAACCTTTACCATAAATCCTGTGTTCAACACATCACGCCCTTGAGATAAAACATTGTTTTTAATGTGATGTATTACGACTGTAAAAACGTCTCATTCATGTTCCTGACATGACATTAAAACCCACCGGTGAGATATTGGCTCAGAACAAGTAGATCCACCAAAACCCCTTTTTAAAGTCACATATGTTGTTTCATGATTTCAGTAATGATTTAGAGCCTCGCTAGCACCATGGGAAAAGACGGAGTGGATTTAAAGATCTTAATGTGTTCCATATGTGGCATGAGAGAAATGCATTGCCGTGGCTCTAGAGCAGCACAGTTGTTCTGTGAATAGCAGGTCTCAAGGCAGAGGAACTTATTGCTGCAATGTTATGCTAATGAGACTTTAATGACTCCCCTTAGATGGCATCCAGTGTTTCTCCGCCGCAGCAGTCTGTCCAGAAGTTAATTTCAGCTCATTTTAACTTACAGGTCTTCACTCTTGACATGTTTCAACGATGATACTTACAGTGTATGTTTTTCACAATCACCACTGCTGCAGCTTTGAGTCCACTTTGAGGCTCTTTGAAGTGATATTCCAGTTGACGTTAGCTCCGGTCGGTGTAACCAGAGCATTATGTGAAATGCCACTGCGTGACGATCTTTTGTCATCGCTGCTCTTCTCCTGCAGACAGAGAATGACCTGCTGGAAGTGTGGAATAAAACGGGGCATCAGGGGAATAAGTGGAACCGAGCCGAGGTCCCCCTGAGGAAGCTGAGGAACTTTGAGATGATATTCGAGGGGATTCGCTCGAGGGATGTGAGCGGAGGAGCAGCCCTGGATGACCTGGAGTTCATAGACTGTGCTCCAAGTAGGTGATGTCTATATATATATATATATATATATAGTCAGTGTTACAAAGTATTTCCACCACCAAGAGTTTATTTGTTTTAAGTTGAGAAGTTATATTATTTTGACCTCATCAACAGATGACATTGTGATAACATGTTAAACTAAGGTGGTAAACATTACACCTGCTAATCATCTGGGCTGTGGGTGAGCGCAGCTTAAAGAGGTGCAGAGTCCTACTGTACATGTAGTCTTGTTATGTGAGGATGGGCGCGGCATACTTGGCAGCGTCACAGGCTTTTTCACAGGTTTGTTTGCCTAAGAGGACGACATTACTCTGGGAAATTACTGCCATTGTAATGAACTCTATAAACTCTGCAGATAATTTACTATTTAAAAAGAACTGGCGATCAGCAAGCACCACAACTACAGTCCTGTGAATCCCGCACTCCCATCCCCACAGCTTTTGTGATTTATTTATGTAATAAGCAAGTCAGATTTCTACAACAGAAAAACACGGCTAAACAACGTTTTGTGAGAATTATAAAAGCCCACTGCTCTGTTTGCTTATGCCTTGTTGGCTTATAAATTAGGGTTATTGGCCTTTTTAGCCCAGGTGCCTTTGCAGCTGAGTCATCTTGGTTTAAGGTATTTAAAATGCACAATTGCTGTAGATAAGTAAAGTGGATGGAAAGGGTCTCGAAATGTCATTGTTCCAAAATGGAGCACCATAGCTGAAAGCCTGAAATCTCACCACCTGTTAAAGCAATCAGAGTCGCTGCTATTCAGCAAATCTCTGCACATATATTAAAGTGGCTGTGTGCAGGGTGGCAGCACAAATCTTTCTTATTGCCTCTGTCATTTAAAAGTAGACTTAATTTGCCCAAACTTTTAAAAGTTTAGGAGAAAAACATTAAGGCTTTCAGAAACTGTCTTTAAGCCATTTACCATCAGTCAGGTTTTCATACCAGTCCACATCTAACTTTGGTTAAAGAGGCTCGACCTTGTGTGTGAAGCTCGCTGAACCTGCAAATCGACTCTTTGTGAATCTACGATTAAAGAACACCAACAGTTCACATAAGAACCTCCAAATCCAAGGTTCCTCAAAGAACCTGAATAAGTAATCAGAGAACTGAAAGTAGCCCAGGATCAGACTAATAGATTTCAGTCTGTATTGTAAAATGTGGATTAAATGACATCAAACTTCTGTTGTGATATTCCCTGACCTCATTTTATCAACCGTGCTTTCAATACATCTTCACCAGTGAGATATAATTATGCCCTAAAATTATTTTATGATCTTGCCATTTGATAGTTTGGGGTGTGAAACACGTGTGGTTACTGACACACTCAGTGTATGGGGCAGAGAAAGAAATACAGACAGAGCTAGTATGTCTTAGAAGGGGAGCGTTCGATTTTCTGAGTGATGACAGTGGATGTCAGTTGCCTTTTGATGTTTATGCCGGAGACAGATGTTCCACATTAAATGGGACCTGGCACAAGGCTGGACACCATGTGGGACGTTTCCTTGCTCTGCCAAGGCCCTCTTCAACACACCGATATAAACACAATAACATGGGGAGACATAAATAGTGACCTAGACACAAGCCGAGACATAGATCAAAACAGACTGACAGGCGTGCATGCAAAGACTGACAAGCAGACAAACTGTCTGTCCAAAACTAAATGACACTTACGCACAACTTCCATCAAATTTCATTGCGTGCCAAAATGGGTTCTCGGTTTATTCCATGATGGTCTTAACCCCGCTGACCTCCTGGAATGAAGTTCAACTCTTTCCTTTCACTCATCATTTAATGTCTCTGCCTTTGAAGTCTCCAAGTGCACACACATCTACACACACGCAAATATCGTAGTTTTATGTGTGAACGCTCTGATCCACCTGATCTCTTTTCCTTCCTCTCTGTTGCGTCTCAAACAAGGCGGAGCTGGAGGAAGGAGGCTTTGATTTCCCTGACAGGCCTTTGTCTGCTTTTGTTTACTGTCTTCACTGCTCGCACCCTTTGGTGGAGAGAAGAAGAAGGCTGCGTTTTAATAAGACACCGTAGTTCACTGTCACATTTCCTCTGATCCTTTATTTAATTTATATGTTAAAGAGTATATACTGTAACATTGTGTCTAACGGGCTGCTGACAACCTGATGGAGATCATGAATTATTGCTTCCCCTGAAGATCCAGTTGTTTGTTTTAGATGTTGTGGAGCCAGTCAGCTGTCCTGCCGTCACAGACTTTGTGTGTCACAATGGGGACTGCATTGAATCCCACCTGGTGTGCGACAACAAGGCCGACTGTGCTGATGAGTCAGATGAGATAGACTGTGGTGAGTAGAAATGGGATCTAGATTTCTTTGGCATTGGAAGAGAATCTGTCTGACTGCAGAGCAGAAAAACAACTTTCAACCCACACTCAGCCTCATTTTTTTTTTTTTCCATCTCTCTCTCCATGTCTGTCTTGTAGATAGTACACTTGACTTGCCAGGTGCTTGCAATTTCAACATGGATGATAACCAATGGGAAGAATCCTGCCAGCTTTCTCAAGACCGCGATGACGACTTTGATTGGAGGATAGGTCACGAGACTGAAACGCCAGGAGCTGGCCCCCACACTGACCACAGTTCAGGTAAGTCCCCTATCTGCTGCTGACCTCGTCTCTGAAAAGCTGATAGCTCCATAAGTGTTGTGTTGCTACAGAAAGGCCCATGCCAAAAATCATATTCTCAAGACATGAAGAGACATATTGGTTTGGTACAACACCCAACAAAAATCACATCACATTGATTTTATATTACGTAAAAATGAAAGCAAAAATGACCATTCCAACTGCAGTCACATTTTGTAATCCCAATAACTGTCAGCACAGAAATGAGACACCAATGACAACGCAATTTGTTACAGAAAGAGGTGATGTATGAGTGTAAATGTGTCGAACTGCTGTACAATTAGCAGAAGAAGTACAAGTAACTAACATCTGTATGTAGCTTGTTTAAGACTCTATTTTCTGCACTGCAGCAGATAGAGGGAACTGTCATTTCACTATAAATATATATTGTTTTGGGGCAGTTTGTCTTAGGAGGATTGTTACCACTAGTTTGCAACAGCAAATACATTTTCAGAGGAACATCAACATATCGAGGACACACTTTAATTAGCGCATGTGCCACTTGGTGTTGCTGAACTACTCTGCGATATGTCCAGTATTGCAGATACCACAGATTCTTCTCCTTCTTGGCCATGTTGATGCACTCACACAGAACTTGGTTAAAGTTATGCACTGTCATCTTGGTTTAGTTTTGAAACACAAGACACAACTTGTTCACTAGAGAAACATTCAGCTGAATGCAAGAGCTTTTCCCAACCTTTTCCAAAGAAAAGTTTTTCTGCCTAAACCTAACCACATGCAGGGCTCAGGAGAAAACCTCTCCCTACATTCTCCTTTTTCACTGGCAACATCGCCTGTGAACACAATCTCTGAAATGACTACATGAATGCTCCGTCAGGTTTTAATTACAAGTGGGGAACTCGAGAAACAATTTCCTGTAAGGGTTTGTGAGTTTCACTGACCTTTGACATTTCTTCAACGTGGCAACATGAGCATAAACACAGCTGTACATTTATACTGTGGCTCTTGTTTTTATTCAGATCTCACTCGGGGAGTTTGTTTGTCGGAAAAAAAAACAAAAAACACATTTGTCAGAATTAGGACCAGACAAGTTGTGCATCCTCCTGACATGCTTCTTGTTTTCAGCTCTCAGGCAGCTCCGCTTTTGTAATTACAACTTGATAGCTGTGAAATAGGAGCCTCTGATGTGCGTGTGAAGGCAGGGTTAATAACACATCCTGATCAGTGTCACGCCGAGTCAAACTGAGATTAACAGCTATGGACTTGTTGTTTTTGTTGTTGTTGTTTGTCATGTATCCAACGATGCTGCTCTGTTGAAACCTTTTTTTTTTTTTTTTGCGCCTGACTAAATGAGAATAAATCACCATCACTGGTGCAGGGGTTGTAATTGCCCTCATCCAAACAAGGCAATGTAAACCTCTATTTTGCTTGTAATTGTTATTCATGAGTTATTGTATTGTGCGTTGGCCATTGATATTTCCTGGACAGAAATTTAAGCAAAGTGCTCCCCTCAGTTCTTAACAGTTGTTATATATAGGCATGATCAAAAGAAAATGTATTGTCTGACAATGTTGCTAATCAACAAAATTGCAAATTTCTTAAACATTCAGCATCTCAAATGCCACAATTTCATGTGCTTCTAAAATAAATTTCATTGGCTGTTGAATTCTTGGTTGACCAGATATATGTTTTTGAAGAATTAAATTTTATGGCATTTATAATATTGTAATATTTTTTTGACTTCAGCCATTGTTTTATTGTAAGAAGAATGGACAATTAATCAATTTATATTAGCAAATAATTGTTAGTTGCCCTCACAGATTATGGGATAGGATCATATGTATCATTTTTACGAGGAATTTCAATGCACTTTGAGATTTATAATATACATTATATGTAGTTGAAGCTGTTTGCAGGAAAATGTAAAGGGGGTGTTGGACTGGGGGATGTGGTAACGCCAAGTCATCATATCAGCCAATGTATTGCAGTAACTGACTGTAAGCTTGAGGACATACCAGTGTTTTTATGCTGACTGTGCCCTCATTGAATCAACGTAGCTATTGTGTGACCTGCTGTGGCTATAATTCCTCCTTATAGTGGCTGTCAGTGGACCGCCAAGTGCACGCCCACTTCTGATTGGCCAGTTGAGTTTATTGATCTGAAAGATGAATCCAGACACTGGGCATTGTGTCATAGATTGAATTTATGATCTCACTACAGTGCAGATCAATAAACCTGGCCGTCTCTAAAACACACGGACAGACACACACACACACACACACACACACACATAAGAGAGCTGAACAAGGACAAGACATGACTCTGCAGACATCATGTCTCGGCATCATGAGGTGATGATAAACTCTGAAGCAACATCTTTGTACACAGCTGTTGTTGGGAAACAATGTTTACATGAATGAATGCGCAGGCTTTGGTTTGGTTTTCAGTTTTTGAGTCAGAGGGGAAGAATCTAGTGTTGTGGGTGGGAGCTGAGTTTTCTGCATGCTCTGGATTGTGTTGGCTTAAATCCCTTTTAACTCATGTGGAAAACTCCCACTTTGTTCTGGCACCGCACAGATGCTGTCTCATCTCTGAGCCGAGCCGAGCCGAAGAAGCTCTGTGGAGCTTTTGGCTGCGGGCTACAACATTTCACAACTGCTCCAATGCTCTCCTCCATCTAAACATTATGTATATTGGAATCAACAGAGGAAAGTTATTAGACTTCTATCTAGCAGAGAAGCTGAAATTGGATGGTTGAACGGCGTTTAGAACACAGTGATGTATTACTCATATCTTACATAAATGTGCTGCAAATGTAAAGTGTTTTATCCTCTGTGTATCTGAAGGTGGTGGAGGGAAGTTCCTGTATATACACTCAGCTGCCCAGAGGGAGGGCGACATTGCCAAGGTGACAACCAAGAGTCCATTTCCAGCCAGCATCGGCCTGTGTCACCTGCGCTTTTGGTTCTTCATGCACGGCTCAGACAAGATGGGAACACTGAAGGTGATCTAATCCAAGCCACATTTCCATAAATGATCTGTTTGTACGAGTCTGTCTGTTTCATCAGGCATCAAGCTTCCAAAAATGTTTTTCTTTCCGTCACTGGCTGTCAGATGATCCATCACAGTCAACCTAAAGGCTTAATTTGGTTTTGTCAGAGATTTCTGTCCTGTTTTACTGAGCCTCACAGTGTGTCACCCTTTGCTCACCGTCAATCACCTGATACCCAGAGGAAGGAATAAAAGTCTCCCTGCCAGGAAATAGTCCATCAAAGCAGATCACCTGACAAACTTAATTAACACATCCATCGTTTCATGTCTTTTTTTAGGCATCTTTGTTAGCTGGGTTAATTTCAAAACAACAAACAAGAAGCAAATGTTTAAAAAATCTGATAATGTGCTTTCACTTGATGCAGAGGTTTTTACTAGTAATGGATTACTTTATTATTTTTGATACTGTGTCTTTTTCTGTAATAAATAATGAAAGCTCTTCCTCCCCCACCACAGACCTGATTGTATCACAGCTGTGTAGCTCACACCTATGTTGTGTGTTATTGGTACCTCCAGATTTTGTTTACTCGTAGACTGACATACATTTGTGTTTCGCTGTTTTAATGATTGGATTTACTTCCTGCTCTAAAGGTCTACACTGCTGGTCCCAGTGGTACCCGTCTCTTGATGTGGGCAACCACAGGAAACCACGGCAACCAGTGGACATATGCGAATGTCATCTTGTCTAACCCAGCACCTTTCAGGGTGACCTTCCAGGCAGAAGTGGGAGGAGACATATGGACAGACATCGCCTTGGATGACATTTCCTACACCGCAGAGTGTATGGTCGGAGGTAAAGCTATTATGCTGGTTTTTCTTTTTCACCGTGGTCATTTTGCCCTTGCACTTCCAATTACTTTTTGTTTTTTTCCTCATTTCCTGCTCTGCCAGCACTCTGCTCATTTTTCACACTTTTTCCTTCAATTTTCACCTTCTCCCGCTTCCTCCTCTTCCACACTTTCTGTCCTGCAACGAGCCATGCTCCTCTCCTCCGTTTCCATATAAAGCTTACGGACCCTCAGGCAGAGTGTAGTGAGTTAATGGAGCCCGTTGCCCTGTAGGCCCATATAAATTCACAGTGAAGACTGGGTCAGACACGAGGGACAGGACAGAGGGCAATTGGGGGGGGGAAAGCAATTACATTTATATCGTGTTGTTTCCTTACTCTGACCCCTCCGTTCTGGCTTCACCCCTGAACTGCCTCTTTTCTGCAAAGTAGCTCCTGTGATCTCAAAAAAAGAAATCCTATTATCAAACCTCTTTTTTTTCACCGGGCACATCCTGCGACTCCTCACTCGGGGTTGTTTGCTGCGTGTGAACAACAGCCTGTAAACACAGATTACTCAGCTCTCTGTGTGCTTGTGCATTCATGTGCATGTGTCTTTCCTGTGATGTGTCACTGCCAGGACCAGTAACTCCTGAGCCTCTGACCTGTGGCATGGACCAGTTCCAGTGTGCGTACTCTTTCCAGTGCATCCCCAGGAGCTGGTGGTGTGACGGTGAACCTGACTGTGCTGACAAGTCCGATGAAGAGCACTGTATGACCGTGGTGCCTGGTACTCTTCCTCCTCAAGATCGCTGCCCCTCTGGGTATTTTCAGTGTTCAAACTCCCTCTGTGTCCCCTCCATACTGCGCTGTGACGGCGTCCCCGACTGTCCTGACAGAGAGGACGAGTACGGTTGCCGTAAGTATGTGTGTGCCTTTGTTAAGTAGGATGGTATTTGATGGACCAGTGCCTGCGTTGAGACTGGGACAGACAGTATATCACATATTTGCAAATGGCTTTGATGTGAAATTACAAATCACTTTAATGATCTGAATCTTTTCCTTCAGTTTAGTTTAGCTACATTTAAATGCATTTCTGTACATGCCCGAGTAAGTGAACACATCAGCATTCATCCACCGACACATTGGCTGCTGATCATATTATCGAACATGGTATGTCTCCTGTAAAAAAAACTCGCCCACACAATTACGAGGCTAACACCTCAGCAGCCCATTATTTGCAGCAGTTATAACATTATAATGGTTTCTATGCTTTTCACTGCCTTTTAATGTGATTTTAATGAGGTTGTAATCCCCTGTGCATCACAGCTACACTGACAAAGCTGCTGCCCATCCCGAGAGAGGAGAGTTTGATTGCAGAAAGATAGTAATTAAGTTGATGAAAACGGTGATTCAGTGCAGTCGGATCATTGTTTTGGATTTTGTATTAAAGTTGGAACATGTGCTGACACATCTGTGCATTCATTTATCTACACCTCTGTTGCAAGAATGTGTCCAAAAGACCTCTGCCAATTTCTTAAAAATTCCTTCAAACACTTAGAAATTCAACAGTGTCATTTCTTTCCAGACATTTCCCGGTTGCTCTGAATGATCCACAGATTTCACCGTAAGCTGTTTTCATTGGAAACAGAAGAAGAAATAGTTTCGATAAAAACAGCTGGTAGCGGGTTCTGTTGATCTTCCAGAGAAGCAGCAATGCTGTCAGCAGAGATTTTTCAATATTACAAGCTCCACTAATTAAATTTCCTTCACCTCCTTTGTGCTGTGATGAAGGCAGAAATCTCACAGATACATATCATAAAACCTGGGCACATAAAAACCAAACCGTACATACCTGACTGAGTATCACTGCAGATAAATGACTGTGAAACAAGTTGAGTTGCTGGCCCTTGAATTTGAAATAGTCAGTCAAACTTTACTCCTTTCTGTCAAGGCCTGCGTAGCACTGTTTCTTGTAGTCCTGGAATAATTTGTTAGATCTTTCAAACCGATACTCCTGTGTTGTCCTGGAGTTGCATGGCTTTACCCATCTCCTCAATTTAAACCCTCTGACTGATGCTGACTTTTAAATCCCTTCACAAACCCCTTCTTGTTCTGACAGCCTCTGAAACTCTGCTACATGATCAGTTCTCTGTTCTCTGTTAGATTTGTTTGCCTTCTTATTTTCACTTTTTGACTTGACATCACTGGGTCCACAGAGGGAACATGCTACAAACAGCTTGTTAAACTGCACAAGTGGAGTGAATTGCTTTTTTCATGCACGAACTGATGGCACGTCCTCTAAAAGAAATCCCTCCCTGTGAGACTAATGTCCGTGCAGCAAAGCATACACACATTTTCTCACAGATTAGGATCAAAGTGTCAAAGCAGCTTTGAATTCTGTAATCCCTTTTATAGTATGCTCCTCATAGTGATCTTTGAATTTCCCACCCAGACCCCCCACTCCCCTCGTCTTTCACTCTCTCTCTACATATTTCACCAATTTTTCCTGTCTGTGCTTCTCATTTTTTCTCCACCAGCTATGCTTCAGTGTGAGCTGGGAGAGCTGGTGTGTGAAGCGGGCTCACCTGGTTGTATCCCACTTCAGAGGCGCTGTGACCACTCGGTCGACTGTCTGCCTTTCCTCTCTGATGAGTCCAGCTGCAACGGTAACGTGTTTTTACCTGCTGTCCATTCTCCACTTCATGACTCCCTGACCTTCAAGACACAGTGGCACGTACTTCTGATTATATAGTTCTTCCATCAATGTCTAGCTGGGTGACAGGCTGTTGCTCTTTTATCCATTTGTATACATAAAACATAATCTTTTATTTTTACATACAGTTTTTCACTATATTACACTCCCATGAGTCCCCAGTCATTTCTGACTTCAGTAATGCCAAAGCTTCATTGATTTCCACCCAAAGCACTGTCTCTCAGGATGTTTTCAAGTCATGCTGCTTAGTCTTCAAAGCACACCTCACAGGTTACTGGACTCTGCCAAAACCCATTAAACCCTCCACTTCTCTGCTTTTTCAGGAATAAGACCAAACCTCCAATTTAACCTGCATTCAGTGCCAAGCCAAAGTCACTTCATCAAGAGCTGCACAGCACACCAGGGTTTCATAATGGTGTTTCCAACATGATGATTATTTAACAGGCAACTCTAACACAACCTATGAAGGCAAGAGTATTGCTCATCAGAGAGAGAGAGAGAGAGAGAGAAAGAAAGAAGGAGAAATGTACTATAGGATGTTTGTGGCTTAATGTACATGCTCATGCTGTGTGGAGAGGTTAATGGATGTGAAAAGGCACAGTTTTTCCGGGCAGCATAATTCACTAGTTTAATTTTCTTATGTCAGAGCAACAACATGCTTGAGTGTGCCTCTGTTTCCTGTCAGGTCAAGAGAGAAATGGAGGATGACAGAAACAGAGAGGAGGGAAAGCTTTGGAGTATTTTCTTTTTCTTTCATACAGTATTCTTTAGTGATGGTCAGCTTCTTTTTTGCAGATTGTCCTCCGAAGTATTGTCTGGATCGCGGCTCATGCCTTGTGGAGAGACACGGGCCTGTTTGCATGTGAGTTAAACACACACGCACACACCTACACACTCATGAACATGCACAAACAAAGATAAGTATCATGTCTACTCTTCCCACTCCCCCTCTCACCCTTTATCTCTCTTTGTGAGACTTAAAACATGGAAATCCCATCAGTCTTGTTTCTTTCCCTGGAAAAGACACGCTCCACGAAGCATGTGGGAATCTGCTTATCCCCCACAGCTTAACCAGGGTGGTTCTGCCCTCATTTGTCCACCAGTTCAGTGTTTCCTGGGAATCTCTGATGGATTCTCCTGGTCAATATTTAAACACGGCCCCTGCTACCAATGGTTGTAGCGGGTAGACCACAAAAAAAATTCATGCATCAGATTAATCTCTTATAGGATCGTCTCAAAAACACATTCAAGACAAACACTATGCTCGCTCTGTGGGAGTTTTTTTTCTAAGGAAACTCATGAGTCTGGTTGTCTGCATCAGCAGCTTGGAATGTCTGCAATGAGATATTTCATTACAAAAAAGTAGGAATGCAATTATAGGGCTTAACGCTGGATCTGCTAACATCATTATGCATCAGGGAATCCTCTGCGAGAGGTTCACATTTCTCCATTCCTGTGTCAAAAGGTTCAATTTTCCGAAGAAAATGATTTGAGTTGCGTTGCGGAGCAGACGTGACATGTGCTCTCATGTCATCACATCAAATTTCCGTTTCACTGTGACATTTGTATTTGTTGTTGAGTTTTATGACTGGATATATTATCATATTTTCCTGCGGGACGAGTCACCGCACACGGTTCAGCAGCTGAAAATTCTCTCCCTCCAACAGCTGCCTCAGGTCTTTCTGCAGGTCGCTGACATCCTCCCTCACACCTGTCACCGCAACGCTGTCGACTGTACAGACAAATATTTTCTCTTCTGGTATCTGTCACAGACCATTTTACATTTTAAGGACTTTTCGCAGCATCTAACTTTATGACAAATCACTCCCTCTTTACTTCTGTCTGAGTGCACTGCGTTGATGACACGTCATTAGTCCCCCCAGTACAACATTTGACACAGCTGAATTTGTTATGATTTGTGGCAGCAGGACCAGTGTGTCACCTTGTGTCACATAATAGCAAATGCAAACACGAAAACTCTTCTTTTTCTGATAGAGGAAGATATTTTTGTCAAGCTGTTTGTCACAGAAATGCTGTTGCTCTCATTTTCTCTTTCATTTCTCCTTGTCTTTGATTCTCCTTATTCATTTCCCTTGCCCAACATTCCCCAATGCAATGTCGCCACCACTGCCTCCTCGTTATGTAACAGGACTTCACCATCTCCATTCACTGTGCGTTGTGGTATGGAGGGCCTGAAGCTGTTCCAGCATTGATAACAGCCCTGCTGTGGCAGAGCCCAAAGCCGGCAGTGGAGGGTACCTAAGGCTCAGTATTTGCATCACGTTTATCCACTCTGCTAAGCAGGATCCACTGAGGCACCAAGCCAGGGACGGCCCGCTGCCATGGCCAGACTGTCACACAATATGTACCCTGACCCCCTCTGAATGATAATGACACAGTGTGGCTTTTCTGAGAGCTGAGTGTTTCGCATTAGAAGGTCAATGTTCCTCAGAAATCAAGCTGATACTGAACAGATGTTGACTTGGAGCACAGTCTTCATTTGGAAGAAGAGGAACTTACTCTTTTTCCCCAATGATGCAGCTCAGTAAATGAGCCAAACTATGTGCAATTAGTCCGTGTTTCCATGCAGGATGTCCAGCGGATAAATTTTGCACCATTTGTCCACATAGTGTTTTTTTCCAAATATAGCGAGAGAGAAAGTGTGTGTTTATTTGGAGTCTGTTTGCTTTATCTATTCAGCATTGTATTTTATTAATTTTGTTTCATTTTCATCATCGTTGCTGCATTATCATGTGTTGCTCTCTAAAGACTTTTCAACTCCCCAGCGCTTCTGCAATGAGCCCCAGGCCTGTTAACTCCTTTTGTAGATGCAGCTCTTTAAAAATAGGTTGTTAATATTTACTTTGTTTTTTTTGTCTTTAATGGCCTGTTACGTTTCTAAAACAACACTGTAGCTTTTAGCTAGAGGACTCAAGACTCAACAGAGAATATTTTTTTTATTCAGGACTATTTTCAGCTGTTTATTAATACACAGTATTTACAGCCAGAGGAGGATGCATGTGGTTCATCACCATGAAGGAACTATCAGCCAACGGAAACAGTGGTTTGCTGATGTATTTTAATAGACTGCAACACAGAATGAGACATTAGCCTCACCAACAATACTATTTAATTATTAATTATTGTTTGTGGTCTTTTAAATTTATTGACAATAATAGTATAAATGTATCATACATACATATTTACTTTTATTTACATTTTTAAAGTTTGTATTTCTATCGTCTTACCCTGTCAGCCTCCCTTTAAAGGACTTTACCAACCACCAACTTGTGTGAAAGGTGTTACACTATTTATGTTGTTGTTTTTTTTAATTTTGCTCCAAACTACCCTACAGATACCACATAGTCTCAGTATCAAATATACATAGATACATCTCCAGACTGTTTCCCTGGTGTCTGATCACAGGTGTCATCCAGGATGGACAGGAAACCGTTGCCATGTGAAGGAGAAGCCGTCCCTCTCCACTCCAACACCCAAACCAGAGGACACACAGCTGGGTAATAAAGACACACACCTCCCTGCTCGTCCTTATTAAACTGTCTTCTGTTAATGTATTTACTGTATCCTTACATATCCTGTGAAGTCTCAGTTTACTGAAGGCACTTTTCGTTGCAAGAACTGAATGCACCTCCCTTCTGTTTAGACTCTGTGTACACTGGCATCGCTATTGGACTGCTGCTGCTCGTAGCAGGAGTCGCTGTCAGTGTTCTGGCTTCATGCAAGAATAAATGTTGTCCAATGTGAGTTCTGGTTACATCAGTGAAACTGTTGCTCCTCTAGCTAATGTTGATGTTGTTGTTGTTGATAATTGCATCTGCTGGCTCCGCAGAAAACATGACCTGATGGACTATGGGTTGATGGATAACCCAGGCTTGGACTGCAGAGAAGAGGTCAGTGCACAGAAATGTCCAATCAATCATCAGCAAATTCTGAGCAACATTAGGTTTCTCAGCTGTACAAATCTAATTTTTCTAGCATTTGCCTCACATTTATTCAATTAGTTGATTTAACATTATGAGGAGGTTGGGAGGTGATTCCCAGGCCTCTCTGTTAGATTACATTTTTGATTTAGGATTATTGATTTTGTGGTTTATGTGGATATCTGTGCACTTGTGTGTCTCTAACCTGCTGTATACACACTGTGTGTGTATATAAAACACAGTGACTGAACTACATAATCTGATCAAATGCCACAAACACCACAGGCTAAGGTGCCAAAGACAACCACTTTATTCTATTTCTTTTTCACTCAGCCAAGAACTTGATAAGCTTCAGAAATTGCAAGGCTTTTACACTGGACTGCATTACATTACACAGGTGCAGGGGTGCAGGAAGTGCTCTGATTTCGTAAAAGTAAATGTACAAATAGAACAAATACTTTTATGTTATTATAAATTATATTATGTTGTTAAAACTGAAACAATATATAGCAATTTACTGTTCCTTGCTGCTTGAGGTATAACTCATTTTAATCCCTGTATTATCACATATATTTTGATATGTATGTATATGTTTTTATTTATTATTCTGTACAGTGAGGTAGTTTAGTAGTTTTAGTTTTTGCAAACACTTCAGTTTTATCTCTTAACCTACCAACTTGTGGAAAGACATCCAGCATCCTCAGTTAGAACATTGTTGTTTTAGAATGGCACCACAAGACAAGAATGGTGAGAACCACCATAGGATGAGCATGTGTGTGTGTGTATGTTAAATCCTGCTGTCTGGAAGTGTAAAGTAAGATTAAATGGTACTTAGCTACTTTCCACCACTTCACATTCGTTCTAATTTTTGCGAACATCCACGATTTCCTTTATTTCTGGAAAGTTTGAGTTTTACTGCTATCACTAAAAAGGATCCCGCAATTAAACGTTGCAATCACAGCTATTCCATTTGGATAATGGCTCTGTGTGTGTGTCTGTGTGTGTGTGCATTTATGAGGGTACTTTTGTATAAAAAAAGAAGACAAAATGAGGAAAGAGGCTGTGAGACCACACACCACACATTTTATCTGCATGGGGGTGCAGCAACTGTCACTGACTAATAAAAGCGAGGATAATGTTGAAAGCTGTTGTAAATGATGATGTCACTTATTCTGTGTGTGCATGTTTGTGTAGTGCAGTTAACCTGATGAAATGCATGCTCATGATGCTGTACAGAAACTTGACATATTGATATTGAAGTGATACTGAAAAAAATCCATTATAAATATATGCGTCTCTAAGCCAACATATAGAAACAGTTATATGCTGGTAATATTATACATACCACACATGTCCATACAGTTCACTATATTCTAAATGTGTATGTGGCATGTCTGTACATGTTTTGCTTTCATGTGAATGCCAGTTTGGGCACAGCTATAAATAGAGAGGTGTAGGTGTGAATCTCCACAACACAGACAGATATGGCTCAGCACTCACTCAGCGGAAACAGTCTGTGATTATTCCACCTCTGAGGGATGGTGAAATATTTTATGGAGGTTAGAGGTGTAATTATGGACGCATAACGGGTCAATTAGATTTTAATTGCAGCTGCTTTTTTGCGTGCTCTCACACATTAAGGCTCATCTAATTTTAAGACAGTGTACATGATTTTCTCTCCCTCAGCTTCCATCCCTGGATGAAAGGCTGTGTGGCTGTGCCAGACTTAATCCCAGGAGGAGCGATGGTCCTGGGCTTTCCATCAGCGTCTACCCCTGGAGGAGAGAGGTGGAGGTGAGGTGTCTCTGCTCTCCTTTTGGCCTGTACTCTATCTGTGCAGAAGTCAATGACATGATGTATGTCTTTTCTGTGTGTATTCGTCCACAGCAGGGTCCGACCTGGAAAGACGCCAACCTGTCCTTCCCTAACCCATTGTACAATTACTCCCCTGATGCCAATGGTGCTGAGCACAAAAGCTCTGAAGCATAAAAATGATGGACTTTACATATTGACACTGCAGTAGATCATGGTCATACTGTTTGCAAATACTTGATGAGTTTGTCTTCACTTGCTGGGGTGCCAAGTGGCAAAAACAATGTGAAGAAAGGAAGAGAGTCAGCTTCCTGATATACTGGTTTGATTTACAGCTTAGTTATTTCAATTTTACCTGATGCTCTCCACTGATATGGTCTAAGCTAAAAGCTGTTTGTCAGAGCTGCAGAGAAGACCATGGTTATGAAACTCACTTGAACAAATTGTGTTAACAAATTCCAATAAACTGATATTCAAACAGCTATAAAGATGTATCTGCAGGAGCTCTGCTCTATGTTACAATTCAAACATACATGTGTTATGTTCACCATTCTTGCAGTCCCATGGTCAACAGCTATCTTAGCTTAGACAGAAAATGGGTAACTTCCAAGCTCATCTCTGCATGTAAACAAAATCCACCTACAAACAGCAGTTAATATGGTGCATTTTATTTGTTAAATCCATAAAAACATACCCAAAAATGTCAAATGGCAATATATCTAGCAGTAGACAGCAGCTCTAAATGGGTTTAAGAGCACACAAGAAATTAGATTTTGTACATTTTATCTTTAATGCAGCAGGGTAGCAACTTATTAACTGTGCCACAATCAGGCTGCATTTCTCTCACTTGCAGAAAACAGCCCATTCTTTATATTAAAAGGCTCCACTGAACTCACAGCTTCCAAACACAGTCCTGACTTCATTAGCGATCTGTTTTAATCCTCAGAAGTGCAAATAAAATAGCCTGCCCCTGTTTTATTTGCAAATTAAAATCCATTTCAAGTCAGCATCCTGCAGCTGCTATGTGTGTGTGCGGTGTGAGCTGACTCTAACTCTGTACCAACAGCACAAAAAGATTGATCGTAAACAGCACAGTTAAACCAGTCTTTCACAGATTTCATGAGCGTACAGTCATGGCTCTTATCTGCTGTGCCACAGTCACTATCATACTACATTTAATGATAAAATCTATGCTCAGCTTTAGTTAAACCAAGGGTTTGACATTCAGGGAATTAAGCTCATTTGGTTTCTCTCCAATATTTATATTAGATCAATACCACTCTCATAACTGCTGTTAAACATGAAGCAGGAGCAAGCAGATGGAAAACCTAACTTGATGTAAAGACAGCAGGTAACAGAGATGTGAAGAAAACAGAAAACATACAAACATAAGAATAGTATGGAGATTATCATCTAAGCTGCAGCAGAAAGCATATAAGCACACATGTGCAATATCAAATATCAGAGTAAGCAATACTGTCATATTCATATATGTAGCTAAAGATTGGTGCTTCACTGAATAGTTTTGCAATATTTCACCTCCTGTTGTTGCTCCTGATTCAGTTTTAAGTACATTTTTTAAACTGATGTCACCGTCACCTTGCTCTATTTTAGTCTCAGTCCACAAATGAGAAAAGAAAATGTCTTACTTCTGCTTCATGGTTATATTACACTATACGACGTGACCAGAAGTTTGATTAGAGCAATGAAACTTGAGTAGCATTTTGTCCTATGCTAATGAGCCCATTTCAATACTTACTGACTCACAATTCAAAACAGTGGCTGCTGTAAAAGCTATTCAAAAAATGAAGCATTTCTTATCAGGTTTCCTAGAATTTCGCCTTATTGTTCCACAGGGCTTTATCTTACCTGACAAGTCATGGTAGGAAAAAACCATATGTGCAAACTAAATTAAGTAAAGCTGAATTCCATTTAGCTGTCTCAGTTTCAGTTCCTGGTAGGAACACACACTCATTTATAAGCTGTTTTTCTTGCTTTGGCTTGCTTTTATTTAAAGAGTGGTACATCTGGCTTTTATAAGGAGTTGGGTCAATTAAAACCATTGCAGACCCTGTCTCATTTATTATGAATGTCAGGTACATCTGTTGGTTCCTGCCTGTGAGAGCTCTGAGCCCCTGAGCTTAGTCAAAACACATCGAAACACTCCTATCCCTTCATAAAGTTTCAAGTTAAAGCTATGAATCTTTAATTTTTAGACTTTGGGTGACCACATTCTTCAGTGTCGTTGCTGTTTAGTTCTGTTCTCCATCACTGTGGAGTCTTTTGCTGAGTCTGTGGGTGGATTCTGGTCAGAGATTTATCAGAGGCCACAGGATCAATTTCAGGCTTTGAGGATTTTGCACTGACACTATTCTGCCCTTGAAAGCAAAAAAACATTTCAGCTTCATATTTGGTCACAATTAAATTAACCTTAAACCTCAGTTTGATTTTTGGATTCTGCTCAACCATTTAAAAAAATTAAAATATGTATATGTAAATACACAGTGGAAATTTATTTTTTCCATGAAAACAGCAGATTTTTGTGAATTTTCTAAAGCACGGGAAAGTTTCTTGTTGTTCTTGTTTGACAGGACACAGTTTCTTTAGGTAGGTGTTAGCTTGCTAGCATGCTAATTCAGTTGAAGAAAAGATTTAGCTTTGATCCACCACTGAAGTTGACTTTCATGGAGTAAGAAAAGAAGTTTCTGGCTGAACTTGCAACGTTTCTTCTGGACCGGTAAGTAAGCAACTGTGCTATTATGGATATTTGTGCAGATACTTGTGTTGCATCTTAGCCATTGTTCCTATTTCTCTGCTGTAATTAGTTTTAACATTGTAAACATGTATAACTATTGTAAATCCAAGAATCCCATAGACAGGTTCCTCTCTGTCTGCTTCTCTGAATCACCTAAAACACCAGCTCAGCCTTTTCACAGCATCTGCATCGATGTTTGTTTGTCTCCCTCCAGTGACATTTGACCTAACAAAACAACAATCAATGGCCCACACAAAAACCTGTTCCACTACACACAAACACAAACAATGCTACCTTATACTTGCCTTGCCTAGCTTGCACACTCTCACATGATGGCCTGCTGACTGCGAATGTGCAGCCATCAATGTTTTTTGTCCTGGGCGAACATTTCTCTGGTAGCTTCGTTATTCGTGTTGTTGAATAGCCCATAGGAGAGCTGGTGCACGCCAACCGGGCTTTGTCCTTGTGTTTTTGATAGAGCAACGTTAGTCAGCTTTTCTCACCGGGGCCATTGTTGTCACACTTTTGTTAATCACCCAGCAGAGTCCATGTAAAGGTCACTGTTTTGTTTGTGGACCACTCTGAGAGGCTTGTGATGAAAGCACTCCTGTAGAGTTCACAGATGTCAGTCTTTAAGGACCAACTGTGGCAGAATTACACTGACTTTTGCATCATTTGCATAGTTATTAAGCTTAGTCCTCTCCCATCATGCTTTGTCCACCTGGTATCGCAGCATCCCGCCCAATTTCCTCTCCCCTGCTGCAGCAGCTGGGAATGGGGGTTACTTCACCTGAGCCCACCTGGGTCAAGGTTAAATCTAACCCCTGTCTTTGTAATGGTAGCTCAGAATTGGTTCTCCCATCCTCTCTGGCTGAGTGCAGAGGAAAATGTCTGTTTGGTCTCTTTGTATTCAGTGAGAGTGGATGTCAATCAGCCCAGGGGACCGTCTGCTGACCGCTCTGCACAGTTTCCACAAAAACACTGAGAATTGAATAGAGGAGATGCTGCTTGGCTGCCACTTGATTCAATCTCTTGTGGTTTGGCGCTGTAAAACCTTTATCTGCACCATAACTGCCTCCTGCGTCGTACAGTAAATGTTTGTTATGACCTGAAAGAAATTGTGAAGGGGCGTTTTGCACCTTGTGCAACCCATTACCCCCTGTTCTGATGTGTCATAAACACTGACCTGTCTCATGCTCTGGTGCTTCCCCTCATTGTGCGTTAATGCGTTGATTAGCTTTCCGAATACAAGGCAAAGAATTCAACATATGATCAAACATTGTAAAATTAATTACAGGTTAAAGTTGTTGTTTATTGTTTGTTTTATGAGATACACAAACAGAAGGGTGTCTATTTTGGTGTCAATTAGAAATACAATGAATCACTCTTGGAATTCTGTTAAACTTTTGCAGGTGTTGTTGGTATTTATATGTTTATGCTGCTTATTGCTACACCATTTACTATTCTATTTACTGCTTTTACAGCTACATTTATTTGGCAGCCATAGCCACTGTAGCTACTAGATCGTTTAATCTGCCCACCAACCTCATTAGTTACTTTCCACTTATTAATACATTGGCAACACATAACATGCTACTATAACTACATAACATGTTGCTCGTGGTTTGAACTCCTCTCCCAGCCCTTTTTGTAGTTTAGTACCACCCTATGAAATAATATCTGCACTGCACATTCATCACTCCTACATTCATCAGCTTTTTGCAGTACAGCGTGCCCTTTTTCTGCTACATAATGAACCATGTCACCTTTCTGTTTGACTGGAAATGTTCCATGAAGATTTATTGACGGAATCAGTTTGGAATGTGCAGCAAAAAGATCGAGGCAGACTTTATAACAGGAGGAGATGCAATGAATTTCCCACTAAATTCAGCAGATTTGGGAATAAGGCTAGTAGGTGGCAAATACATCCTCTGTCTGTCTGTCTGTCTGTCTGTCTGTCTGTCTGTCTGTCTGTCGTTTCTTGGACTCTCTCAGTTGACACAATCTGATCATGGTGGTGATCATTGGAGGTGGTGTAACTTTACAATACCTGATACATCAGCATCATAAAGGTGGTTCAACTGGTGACTTTCTGACCCATCGGAGTGCAATTTGATATTAGTCTAATATTCGTACTTCTCCTTTCCCTGTCACTTTCCACCATAGACTGTATGATAGATGTAGTCTCTGTGACCCTAAGACTTCTGAGGATTGGTTTATGAAGCTCAGAGTGGCTAATCCATCATTGCTATCTTGCCAGTATCCAACCCCACCATTAATTCCTGGTTAATCCAAAAATGAGCAAAATGTGTGTGCGGAGCCCCGATTTGGGCTTGTGGCAAGATTATACTCCCCCACCTGTCACTCAAATTGTTGCCCCCTCAATTATCCAGAACGTTAAGCCTTAAATTAACTCAATGAGTGGAATATATAAGAAATCACCCCTCATACAGTTGACCTGAGGGAGGAAATTAAATCATTTATTGGCAGTAAATGTTTATTTCATTGCATGGGAGTCTATGGGGATTAACTCACTTCTGGGCTTTTGGTATTTCCATACTGGCTGCTGATTGGTGTGAGTAGGTGGAGTTCGATGAGGCTCTCTGGCTGACATGTAGTGCCATGTTTAGGGCACTTCTGTATCCTAAAGTGCGACACCATCCCCAATTGTATTACCACCTGGATGTAGATGTGAAAGCTATTTTCAAGTTGGAAACTCATAATTGTGTATGTAGAGATGCAGAGACGACATGAGGATGGAAGGGAAAACATGAGCGTGGAAAGTTTCATGTGTATTTTCCAGTTATTGTATCGATCCAAACTTTTTTCACCTGAAGAAAACTGAATATGTTTTTTGCATCTCAACAAATGTGTGCAGTAGAGCAAACCTTTTAAACCCCTTTAAAGTTTCCACTCAAAGCAAAGCTATGTGATAGTCTGCTTTCAGGTCTTGTTAATATTATTATGAGAAGGAAAAGCTAATTATTAGCAGCCCTCTAATGGAAAGAAAGACACAGAGCTGAGCTTGTTCCCCTCAGTGTTTGCAGTCTCTCACTACTACACCGCCTCTTTGTTTCCTGTTGATTAAGTGCCCAAGCGTCATAAATGCTGCGGTGACATGCTGCTCAACAAGTGGGACGCAACTCTAGCCATAGAAGCACTCTGTGGAAAATTTACACCCGTCACCGCACTCAGACATTAGAGCCTCGGTGACGCTCCCATTTCATTCCGTTAATTTCATCACACATGTTTTGATGCTCTTTAAGGTCACCCTGGGGAGACGGAGTGCGGTGTGGTGCTCAGCCAAGCTAAAGTTCACAGCATCTGTGACTGATCCTTCTTGTAAGTCCAACAGGGAGGGAGTGGGAAACAGTTTGCAAATTAGAAAGAAAGACTTAGAGAGATTGTTAGAGAGGTTGTGAAAGAGGATGCTAAGGAGAAATGGATGAAGAGAGAGATTTTCAGAGGGGTCATCTGAGAACTTAGCTGGGTTCCTTTTTGCTGGAGTTGTGGAACAAGGTGATTAGAGCAGCAGACTGCATGGAGAGCTGTGGCCGCTGAGTCTCAACTGCTGTGATGACTAAAGTGCTTGGAAAGAGTTGTGAAGAGAGAGGGGATGAAGGGGGGAAAAGGAAAGAAAGGAGTGGAGAAGTTCATGTGTGTAGATGAAGGAGTCAGGACTGTTTTCCCATGCAGCCTATGTGGCCACATTGTCAGGGGCTAAATCACATTTCATCCTGATACTTTACCACACGACCTGATTGAGAGATGTTTTATGGATTCGATGGCCGACCTGCATGTGTCAGCGAAAATCTCCTTTTATTCTTTTACGACAGAAATCCATCACTGAGCAGCCTGTGTTTTGACTTGTATCTTGTCATTGTTGTTTCCCAGAGTTATTTTGAGACAAAACTGCTATGAGGGTATCCAAGATCTTTGTAGTCACAAAATGTGTTCGTCCAGAAGAAAATTAAGAGATAAATTGAATAGTGCAAGTCCCAAGTAGAAGTTTGTGCACCATCACTGACACTTCACTGAATCTGGCACAAATCAACAGCTGCATTCATGCAAACAAACCACCACACCAGTACTGCACCCACTTTGTTGGCAGACAAAGTGGTTTTGAGTGGCCTGTTAGAATAATCAAGATAATTACTGATTACTGACAAAGCTATGGCAGTAATTGGTATTTATTGATCTGTCTTCATTTCGGAGCCAGACTGTTTGCCAAGAGACATTCACAGACTATTTGTGCTCTTGTGTTTGGTTGCAATGACTTTTGTTACCTTTTCACCACACACAAAAAAAAGCCTGAAAATGCCCCAAAAACCCTATTTGAAATGTTCAATATGCATGCACACAAGCCAAGTAAATTATAAAAGAGTCCTTTATGCAAGAGTTTCCTCTCTACATTAAGTTTTTCCATGACTGTGGTGCAGCTCCTGAATTCCCAGCGAGTATCTTAATTGGAACAAGCATGTGGTCCAAGTTATCCTTCCTGTGCAAAATGAGCGCCAACTAAGCAATGAAGAAGAAAAAGTATGGTGGGTCGTCCTGAGCTCAGAAAGAGAGAGAGAGAGAGAGAGAGAGAGGGAGAGAGAGATGTTTTGAAAAAGAAGAAAAAATGTCCCTCCCTGTCATAAGAGGTTTCCAAGCCCCCTCCCTCACACCCTTCAATGTCTGGCCGCTTCTGAGAAAAGTGAAAACACACAACCACAGAGCCCCGCATGATGATTTGTGCTTTTAGATCATCATTTATCATGACTCACAATCCTGTTTTGAGTGTTTTATATGATGTATTGACTGCCTGTACTTGTCTTCTTTAGATTCGAGCTTCATTAAAGGGAATAATGTACATGAGTTTTCAAAGTTCCCATGCATTAGTTGACCAGTGTTCTGTCCTGGGCTGCTGGACCTTTAAAAAATAACTTGATTTTGAACTGATGACATTTTTGCTCCTATAGCCTCTATGAAAAATGATGTTTCGCTTTTGTTGAAAATTGATTTTCACAAGCGGTCTGTGTATGTAGTTAGTATTATTTGATTTCTGTATTCGAACAGCTTGTTTATAAGAAAACCTACAGAAACTAACTTCACAGCCTATATCATAAAACATGCAATATGTCTTCATTTGGAGTAATAACAATGATTTATAGCCATTTATGTACTTGTTCTGTTACATACAAGTCCACCGAGAGTCTCTGCCTCAGCATTTTCTACATCCTGCCATTCAGTTTTATATATATATACAGCTGGAGGGTCTTTGTGACTCCCAAAAATGAGGTTAATAAATTATGATCTAACTTGCACCTGAAGAGGGCGCCATCACAGTTCAGTCACCTGACCCGAGGAAAGGTGGAATAAAGTTTAGATAGATAGATAGATAGATAGATAGATAGATAGATAGATAGATAGATAGATAGATAGATAGATAGATAGATAGATCAAATCTTAACTGAAAACAACTAAAACCAAAAAGTGGGACCAGGTTTACTCTGATGGAGCTTGTGTCTACAACCTTATTCTTGATTTATATATGTAAGGCTTTTTATCATGTTGCCTGTTTCCCTTTCCATGATCCTCCTTTGTCTGCGGTCAAACAATAAGCCTACATGAGCTCCACACGCGCTTCCCTGCTCCCTGCATCTCTCCATATCAATCAAATGCTGCTTTGTCCAGACAAGGTGCAGATAACATCCCGGAGCTACATGTGAGTCAGACTGTCTCCTCTGCAGCTGGAGAAGCGCTCAGTGTGTTGTTGTGTAGCTCTCCAGGTTCGTCTGCACACCAGACGGAGGAGGAAGAGCCATTGGACCTGAGGAGCTGATGACGAGCGCACTCTCTTCTCCAGGAGCGCGTTTGCCTATTGCTCTCTCTCTCTCACCTCCCCCCCTCCCCACCTCTCTCTCTCTCTGTCTCTCTCACACACACATACACACACATGCTGCACCTCCGTCCAGTGGGATGAGACCAATGTGTGGAACTGGGATGAGCCTTTTTGAGTGTTGAACTTCCTCTTCTTCTTCTTCTTTTTTTTGTTTTGTTTTGTTGATTTCAGAGGTGGAGACCTGTTAGGAGGAGCGCGGTGCCTCTCCCGGAGCGCGCAGAGCGGCGCACGCTGGAAACAAAAACAGCTCAGTGCAGCGAGTGCAGCGCAGGCAGGTTTCCGTTTTAAAAGCAGCGGGACAGGCAGGAGAGTTAACGAGA
>OMNW01024409.1:72700-83470 GCA_900303245.1 Selene dorsalis
ATCTGAATGACCCGCTGAAAGGGGCTGAAATGAATGGATGACGGGGGTGGGGTGGTATGAGGAGGGGGGAGAGACAAGGTGGGGTGGCGGCAACTTGGGTTATTGTGCTGCCCTGTATGCAGCCAGAGCGGGCCATGCCATACATTGCCGAGGCAGGGAGGCACGGTGGCACAGAGGCAGGGTCATCCCCCTGTACCAGCATGAAACAGCAGCACCGGGCTCCTGCATTAGTCACGGCTGGCCCCTGTCGCTCAGCCCCCGCCCCCTTTTTGCTCCTGGAAGAAGCTCATTCTGATGGCTTGAGAGGGACAAAGAGCAACAAAGAGCAACGACGCCACTAGTTAATGAAACTCAGTGCAGTTTCTCATTGTCTTTCATGTGGTTCAAAAGATCCTTTCCAGTTGTTGTATTGCTCTGCCAGAGTTATCACATCCTCAAGGTCGCAGTAATCACTCCCTGGCATTTTCTACTCTATGTGATTTGTTTAGTTTGTTCTGAGTAGCAAAACTGTTCGCTTTGTCCGTCAAACAAGTTTGAGAAGGTCACAGGCGGGAGCAAGAGACTTATGAGCGGCCTTGTTACATATCGGGATGTCAGCGGCTTAATGAGACATGACAAGCATTTTCCATTCATGATAATCATCCCTCCTCTACAGATGATTACAAAACTGCCGGTCGACCGCAACATCATCCACAGTCAGGCTGTTATGTGCTCCTCCTGTTGACCCAGCTGAGAGGCTAGATCATCAGCTGGAGAGGGAAGCGAGTGAAATGCTTTTTATTAAGGTGGGAGGAGTCGCTTTTTCTTTTGGAGGGAGCCTGTGAGAGGGTAATGAGCAGGCTTATTGAAATTGACAATTCCCAGTCTGTGCTGAGGGTCCACACAGTACAAGAGAAGATAATTACAGTAGCATAAAAACAAAAGTATTATGCTCTACAGTATAGTGAGTGATGATTAACAGGACAGAGTATAAGAACAAAAATGAATCCCATAGGAATATATTCGGGGATACTTTCTCCCTTGGCTACTCTTACACTGTTGTTTCTACTGTAGATCATTAGTTATTTTACTGCTCCAGTCAATCAATGTAATTTACCATCATGTCAAATATATATGAGATGGTAACAGTTGATTTTTTTGTGTGGAGCTTTTCCTGGGTGCATTTTTCCTTTGAAGTGTCCTAATCGGGTCCATGTGATTTCAAACTCCTGAATGCTAAGGACGGCTGGACACTTGAACCATGGAGGATATTTCTCTAACATGGAGGCGGAGGTGAAGTTCATGCACAATCCTTTGAGTGACTCCTCAAACCACACAGAGCCTCAGAGGAGTTAAATATTGGCACCGTCTGTATAAGTCTGATATGCACCAGTAAGTTACTGTTGTGTTATTTGACCAAATTCATAGCGCAGAATTTTACGGGTAAAAGAGCATTAAATGACTGAGGTGGAAAAGGCTGATGAAAACCTTTTAAAACATCTTGAACAAGAAGTGATGTGAAACACAGATGGAGTGATTTTATGCTTGATACACTGTGGACCTGCTGGAGAATCATTTAGGACCTTTTTTTATGTCTAATGGGTTAAAGAAAAAATATAAATTACATGCAGGTGTTAAAGAAAACCTAATTGATGAATTTGCCCTTTCAAATAATTCAAGAAAGTGTGGAGTATTTCGATTTTAGCTTCATCTGGGTCATTTTTTTCACGGACAAACCCCTGTAGGTGGCCATACTGCAGCTGTGCATCAGCACATAAACCAGCCCTTTCCGAATGTGAAAATTATGTATGGTTCCTGCTGCTTTTCCATGCAGCGCCTGCACCAAAATGATGAAACGAAGCCAAAGATTTGACGCGCTCGCTGAAGAAAGTTGAAAGAAGCGGCTCTCCAAAGGGGAGCAAAGTGTTACATGCCGCTATCATGAAGGAGAGGAGAGACCATGGCGTTTTGGCCCATCCAGGCGCGCTGAAAGAAGATAAGGTGCCTGTCACCTCACCCTGTGGCAGGCTTCGTATCCTGGGCCCAGCAGGCGCAGCGGCTGGGCTTTGTCCCACAAAAGCAAGTGTCACTCATGGGGTTTATGGCATGCTGCTAGATGCCTTTGCCTGCATGTGCAACTGTGTGTGAAAGTTTTCTCTGACACTCTGCATCAGAGTCCGTCTCTCTGGTCGGTCCATAGAGTTGTTGTCCTCAGCAGTGAGTGAAGTAGATGAGGACAGGATCAGTCTCTGGTAGGACTTAAATTTAGCAGTCAAGCTTTGGTCAAATTCTTAACCTTGTTTACTTCCGTCTTGAGATACCACATACTGAAGTTTCTCCTCATTTTATAAAAGGGAAACTGACTTCTTGCCTTTAGATTTACAAAAAAGTACTGTTGTTGTTGGTGCTTGTTAATTGCATTTGTTAACATGTTGTGAGTGACACGTCTTACATAAAGACTTGTGGATAGTGTAGTGTGTAGCCTGGCCAAATCCAACTGATTCAACTGTGTGTTTTTCTGCACAGACATAATCCACAAATATTAGCATACACAGGACCTGGTGCCTTTCATACTACATTATTTTGTAGATATAGGTTATATAAAAAATGTGCCTACTATACCTACTGTATACTTTATATTATTTTTTTCTCATTTCTACAAAGATCATCGCTTGCCGAGGACGCAGACGTTTAGCTTGGGGCCTGTTGGCTTTTGCATTGCTCAGCCGTTTCACATGTAGCTATTTGGAAACCCCTTCTTTTTAAATGAGTCAGCTGGAGACATTACATATTCAGTGGTTGACGTTAGGAGCTAATGTTAGTTAAATTAATTAGCTGGCTTCTAATATAAATCTGCTGGCAGAATCTGCAGCAGCCAGCTGCCTTTGTGCACTGACTGCATGCGTGAACTCAGTGACTGTTTTTTGTTTCAGTAACTACTGAGTTTTTTCAGGTAGTAAATCTGCCAAGCAACATAATTTGATTGCAGGATTTTCAACAATACACACCCCCAATTGCTGTGTGGGTCCTTTACTGGTGGTTTTTGAGGTGTACTGTATTAAGTCAGTAAAATGCAAAACACCTTCATTTGTTTAAGTGAGAGCAATCACATTTATCCTGACCCTTAACCGGAGCTCAGACTGATCTGTTTATAGGTCTGTTTAGCATGTTAATAGCTTCATCACTCCCAAAGCCATCAATTACAGTTTTATTGCATGCAGTTGCCCCCTTCTTTAAATTAAAGGCACCAGATGTAAGAAGTAGCCCTTGCCATGATGTCTGCTTGTGCTATGTTCAAACGGTGTTTTGAAATGTGCCAAGTGAACCCTTGTAGACACTGATGTGTTTTCCTTGCTGTAAGTTCAACAGTGCTGCCTTTGTTACACTGCCCGGAAAGTGTCTCCGCATCCCCTGTCCAGAAGTTTCTCTTTCCCCACCGAACTCATCCTGACAAAGAACAAGTATGCCCCGCGGCAACGGCTTTTCACAGCACAACGCAGACTGCAAGTCTTTGATGGGCCAGAGCGTTTTAGGGTAAAAATGAAAAGGTTTACAGCCACAAGTGTATTTCTGCATGAGAAGGCAGAGAATAGATTGCGACTTTGACGACTGCATCAGGGTGATTTGCTTCTTTACATCTACAGTGTGTGTGAAAAGTAAATCTTTAGTATGTGAAAACTGGTTAATGCTGTTGTTGCATGTCTTTCTGGTGAACATGTCATCGTTTTATCCAATTACTTGATGCATTTAACCATATAGTCCCACAGATATTCAAAGTGATCGGCCCTGCAGTGTCTGGAAGCTTAGTTCAGTCATCTGTCACAGCATGTGTTGGAAAGAGACGCGTCAACATTGTTCTGCAACTTGTTTTGGCTGATTCACTCCTTAAATGAGTCATGACGATTCATTGCAGTTCTTGTAATACATCTGCATGGCTTTCTGGTGGCTCTGCTTGGTTTTGTTCATCATCACTTGTCCCTTCGGGAATCAAGTCTGCCAGGAATAAGAGGATAAAGACTCTTCCCAGAAGCCAACAGAGGTTTTTGGAGGCCAGGGTGATTTGTTTTTTTTTGTTTTGCAGCTCTGGACAAGCTTATTCCAGTGTCTCCCAGCTGTCCAGCACCTCCTAACTTGACACTGAGCTCATCCTAAAGCTGTAAACAGAAGGACTGTTGGCAGCACATTCAAAATGGGAGCTGCACTTGTAGCACTCTTTCATTTCTCTCTTGTTTCCCACTTATTTTTCTTTTTCTGACTTGATCAAACATGCTTGATTAAACAAAATCTGAGCCAAAAAAAAGAAAAAAGAAATCAAGTTATTCTGGTACACAGGGTTTAGTTTGTGCCAGGTGTTCAGGTTTGTGTCTCTTTGCCAATGCTTCCTAAGTGAAAGTCACTCCCATAGCTCAGTACAGAGCCAGGAACAAAGGCTTGCTTTGAGTCTTTGTGGTGATGAATTTCAAGGTGTAACAGCAGCCTTTGTATGGCTCTACTGTATGTGAGACAGAGAAAGTGGGGAGACTGGTAGCAGTTCCCATGCTCTGTTCAGGTAATAAGACACTCTAAAGTCTTAATCCAGTGGCATGTCCTGCACTGACTCTGGGATTTAATTGTATTTTCTTGTTCAGTCTGGCAAGAACAAGTATCGTGACATCAAAGGAGGTTTGGATGTGGTGAAGTGTATAAATGTTGTGATCCAGAGGGCAGCAGCATATCAATTCAATGGGCACAGCAGATCAAATTCTGTGGTTTGGCTTTGTGAGCAGTGGACTGACTACATCTCTATTCGGTACAGGGGTTTGTTATGTACATGTACTGTGTGTTTGTGTTTGACGTATTTGTATTTCTTCTCTCTTTCCCGCTCTCTTTGCTTTGACATACAGTATAGAGCTGTCACCACTTCCTCACCTTTGCCCACAGACGGTGGCTCTCAGTACTTTCCAACCTTTGGGCTGATGGGTCTTTTGTCTCGTCTTCAAACAAGCAGTGTTTACTCTCTGATGTCATTCACAGTGAATGATCCTCAAACCCTCTCTCCCACCTCTCTGGGACTGTTGTTCTATTACACTCTATCCTGCAGCCAGGTGTTGTATTCAAATGCTAAATTACATTTATTTTCATCAGTTAATGACATCCTGTGTCCAAAGACAGTGATTTATGGTGTTTGTTATGCAGGGAATTGTTGCTGTTTGTGATCATTAAGAAGTTCTCATGTCAGGTGGTGAGAGGAGCCCTAACCACATCATAAAGTGGTAATTGACTCCATTTAAAGGCCTTTGTCTCCTGAATTAGTGTGAGCAGTTTAATTATGAATATGTTATTTATACCAATGCACAAAGGTAATAAATGTAGCTGTCCCTCAAACAGGTGATGGGGTGGGGGTGGGCAATAAGTGAACAATGTGGAACCATGCAATTGACATGAGTGTCAAACACTGTGGGGTTGGTCGCTGAGACAGTTTACCTAAAGGGTCATACAAGTATGGTGGCCTTGAGGCAAAAAAACTAAACAAAACCACGCAACAACATTACGGAAAGGCTGTGGACTTTCAGAAAAACTAACAAACAGTTGTGTTCAATTGTTATTGCATTTTCTTAAAATGTGTTTTTGATATGGTTGTTGTGTTTTCATAAAAGTCATGTTTTCTGTCTTTGTGAAATGTTTTTGTAGTGGTTACTGAGTTTTAGTGTTGCCAAATGGCCGCTCAACCTGAGCCTGGTTCTGCTCGAGGTTTCTGCCTCTTAAAGTTTTTTCCTTGCCGCTCTAGCCAGGTGCCTGCTCATGGTGGGAACTGTTAGGCCTCTGTAATTAATATTATAGACTTCAGCTCAGACCTGCTCTACGTGAAAACAACTTCTGTGATTGAGGAAATATAAACTAAAAAATGACTCGACTTCACTGGATCATCCAGCCTCATTTTGCTGTTGTTGTTCAACCCATAGCTGTGTGTTGAGGGGTTTATCATTGCCCTGGAGTCCCACAGCAACCAAAAGCTGATATGTGTCTCGGAGAGAGGAGGTCCAGCTATCGATTAAATGTCTGGCCTGCCCCCCATTCACCCGAAGGCCTCTTGTATCTCAGATGCTGGAGGTGGAGGTGCCAATGCACTGTGCATCATTGCAACTGAGACCCACTACCTGCCAACCTGACTTCATCTGAACACATATAGTTAAGTCATAAATAAAGAGTTGTTGGGATGTAATTTGACTTCTGTGATGCAATAAATTTCCCCCCATGCTTTGTTTTTGGCCTGATAAAATGAAAGATCTGCTTCCCAGCTCATACTGAATAGGGGTCAAATACGAAATGCCTTCCCTCCAGAGGGCTGCCAAACCAGTGAAATATTCCGTGAAAATCCCATCTATCGACAAGGAGCCAAAATTGAAAATGAGAGGTGGCGAGATGAATATAAACGAGTTATTTGATGTCCTTTTCTTGCCATGTGCCTGCCCCAAATGTCTGGCAGACATGCTGCTCTTCTTTTGAAGGCTACCTACTAGTTTCTCAGTTCTTCAGTAATCTTTCATTTCCCTGCATCTACAATGCCAAGGGGGCTGGTACTTGTGACATTACATGATTTTAAACACGTCATTCAATGTCACATTGCCTTTTTCTATCAATAGGAGCTTATTCCATTCCAAATGATATTAAGCATCCTTTTGACAGTTGTTCTGGTCAGAGCAGAACTGATGTATTTAGAGATGCTTCATGGTTTTTAATGCTTACTAAGGATTAGACACCCTGCATGCCAGAGTGCCAACTAAACCAAAGAAAAGATTTTGAAAAAGTGTCAAAATGACGTCTCTTGAACTGAACAAAAAACCACATAAAATCATCCACAGCGGAATAAAAATATGAAGGAGGATATAAGTTTATGTGTTTACTGTAAAAAGCCTCTTTTTTGGTCACAGTGGACGTTGAACCACATACAGCAAATTTATGTTTGTCCTCAGTGGTTCAGAGGATGAGCTCAGATCATAGGGGAGGAATCATCAGATCTTATACTGAGGGAAATACTGTGTTTTATTGTTCAAACATCATCTCTGCAAGCAATTAGGACTGAGCGGATGAACCGGAGGGTTTATAGAAAGGTCAGGCCCAGTGCTTACTCTGTCGGTCAGGATTTTCATACGTGTCTCTGTCAGCATGTGTGTACTTCCGTGCGTGTATTTGTGAACGTACGAGCCCGGCCTCTGTTTCAGGTTATCGAGCCGCCTATTCGCAGCGAGCCATCAGCAGCTGTCGGCTATTGATTGCGTGTTTCGTGTAGAGAGATGGAACCGGCGGGTTATTTTGGGATCATTCTTTGGATAAAGATGAAGGTCAGGAGACACTTGGAAGTCAAAATGAAACTTGGTGTATCCTCTGTGTTTGTTTCGCTCGCTTTCCTGTGCTGACAGTGACTCATACGCTGGTGCTCTCAGTGAGTTTTTGATATTGCGGGTTTTGTAATTTGATTTGTGCGACATCTGCGTGATGGAGCACTGAAAACAGATTGTTATACCACTGTAATTTCAATAGCAGTTCATTGTGCACTGACGTTACCCATCGCTTGGTCCTTTCAGTGATTCGGGAACTTTGACTTTGTGCCAAGATTTGAATCAGCAGGTAAAGTGCAGAGTGCTCTGTTTGCAGGACTACCTGTTGCTGTGAGTTTTCACAGTCTGGTCATCTGTTTACCACAACTGGGCTCATATAAATTTCTGGCTTGTCTGATATGAATACATTCAGCAACTCCTTCTGCTGTTTACCAGCTTTCTCTTATTGTTCCTGTGTCATGTGTGGTAAGCCAGAAAGCTCTAATGATTGATTGACTGCTCCTGTGCTGCTGTGTGGCAGTTTAAACTGACCCTGAGCAACTGACTAGGGATGTGCTTTTAATAAGTTGGAGGTCACAGTAATCTGCAGCTGAGAACAGAAGCAGAGCTCCTTCTCATCTGGAGCACATGGTGGTGAAGAGAAAAAAAATCCTTGAAGAATGCTATTTCTTATGTCCTGTCCTGTCCTGTCCTGTCAGTATATCTTTCACATTTTCGCTCTATCTCTCACGTACCCAGTTTCCTATTCTCGTTCCTCTTCCTGTCCCAGTTTCTTTTCTGCATGTGAGCTGAGTAGAAGATGAACAGTCTTGGGAGTCTTTAGCTGTGTTATCCCTTAGATGAGTTTAGTTGCACAGCCTGTCCTTCACCCGCTGCCAGCCCAAGCTAATAAAGACTCTGGAAAATCAATACCACACTGATAACACTGAGTTTGCACCTCAAGAAAAAGGATATTTAATCAATATCATATGCAAGTCAAACCCAAGACACCAATGTCACAGCCTCACAAAATAGCATTCTCATGACACATATGACCTAATCAGCTTTGCTTGTCACAATAGAGCTTCCTGATAAAGGTTTTACACAAGCCAACACTTACATATTTTTAATATAGGACTTCTCCTAGTTATAGGACTCCTGTAACACCCTCATCTTTGTTGGAAATACATCCCACAAAATTTTGGAACCCAGTCAGGGTAGAGATTTAATATCCCAGGGGAGGAATTTGGCCTACACACAGTAATCAATAATAATAAATACAGGAAAGTACAGTTATGAATAAATTACACAGTTTAACTGTTGGTTTTCATCTTAATGATATAGACAAAGAAGAGTCAATCAGAAACAAAGCAACTGCTCTGTTCAGGCCTTATGAAATCCTGTAGCTAACGGAAGAATCTATCAGTCTCTTTAAGTTTGTCGTTCACAGATATTGGATGATGAGTAGGTATTCACACAGCAAAAAGCACTAAACCATTTGTGAAGCTTAAGATACCAGTGAGTCATGAAATGCAATCCAAGAGATCCAGCTCTTGTGTTTGAAAGCTTATCAGATACTAAAACTCTGCAGCTCAAAGTACATTTTGTTTGCCTTCTGGACTGATGTGACAGATGACTTCACATTATGTTGCTTTCCAGTAAAAGCTATGCTGGACACTTTCTTATACTCACCTCATTAAAAAACAGGAGAAGGCTTTGTTTGTTAACACCACACTGACGTGGGTCTGAACATGGCTTAAAGCCTGGCTCAGTCTGATGCCACACAGCTACTTGCACTAGTGTCTCTTATTAAGAAAGCAGGATTTAACAGCCCTGGAATAAAGCTGTCCACATACTTTTGGCCACACAGGCCACTTCAGGGTTTCACAGGCTAATGTCCTCTATGTATGTTTGAGAGGTAAAAAGGAAAACTCTCTGTAAATATAGATGTGTCAGAGAGTGGAGAAGCAGAGTGAGACATTGCACAGGCAGCCAGTATGATAGCATATCCCTCATCTCGACCCCTGACCTTTCTCTTGCAGCAAGGAAAGACCTCAATCCGACTCCCCGACTTGACAGCCCACTGGCTAAATTCATCTCTGTCTGGGCGTGAGAGAGGCAAACATATTAACACTGTGGTGTCGGCCTGTGGCCAAATAAAGCACTCACCAAAAGACCTTGCACAAATGTGTTTATATCTATAAGTAGGCAAATATAAATAAAGGTATAGAGACATAGAAAAAGATTTTGAATCAATGAGCAAACACATGATTGAAAGAGCACATAATTATCGTTCAGACAAGTGGACATTTAAGCTTCAGTAAAGACTTTCAGTCAGTGCTGGGAAACTAATCCTACAGAAGACTGATTGATTAAAAGAACAACTGATTTGGAGGAAAGCTTTTTTGCATGAACCATACGGATTAATGTATCCTGCGCAACTTCATTGTCTTAAAAGTTAATGGGAAAGCTTTAAAGCTTCAAATCATTCTGAGTGCCTTATCAAAATACTGACAAACAGAGCAAAGAGATCAATATTTCTGCTGCATGTGCTTGTCTGTGCTGTATCTATCAGTGTAGAAAGACTTACTGTGAACCAGCAGCATCTTTTTGGTTGGTACTGACTGCATTTTCTCGGCTTATTATTTTGTAGTTTTGGCAAGATGTTGTCTATTTTTACACATCCACCCCAACAACAGCTGTGGCTGCAGGCATGATGTTTGCGGGTAGCCCATCCGCCCATCCGCCCCGTTCTCATGAACACCCTGAGGGGATTTCTTCAGATTTGGCACAAACAGTCAGTTTGACTCAAGGATGAACTGATTCGAATTTGATGGTCAAAGATTTATAATCAAGGTTACTATGACTTCTCATAATCATTTTGTACTTGGATCCTGACCTCAGGACTTCATATGCTGATCGTGATTACATTTAGCCCAAAGTTTTAATTCAATAAAATGATGACGTGATGTGTTTTGCAAAAACATTTTTTGGCCATCCTTCACTGCCATAGCTAAGCAACAGAAGGGGTGATTGTAAGTGCATTTCCTGCAATTTGACTGGTTGGCTGAGGCATACGGCCACGAGGCGGCAATTCTAGGTACATCTTGGCATTTGCAGCGAACAAATTCAGAGATAAATCCTTGTTTACGGCAAAATGCCACTGACAGAAAAAAGCTTTGGGGGGCTTTTAAAGTTGTTAAGGTCAGTGTAGTCTTACAAGGTTTGTCATTTTTCAAAGAAAAAACACTTTCTCTTCCCGTTACTCTCTCTCTATGTTTGGAAACTTGACAATAAATCTGCTGCACAATGAACTCATGAGAGCACATAAAAGTTTATGACTGCTTCATCAGAACAGATAAATTTGACAATATGATAAGTAAATGTTTCCCCCTTTGCCTGCTGCATCATAAAAAAATAACTGTAAGGTCCCACAGATTTCATTGTCCATTGTTCATTTTCTTATACAGCATTCACACCGTAAGTGGTGCAG
>OMNW01024409.1:97495-109437 GCA_900303245.1 Selene dorsalis
AAAGCAGCTTTCAGTGGGCACTAAATTAAGCACTCTGACACCCAGAGATAGAAAGGCTAAGAATCCGTACAGGGATGTGATTTTTTTTTATCCTTTTTATGCTGAAATTATGCACACCACACACACACACACACACACACACTAAAGCATACAACTGCAGTGAAGCATGCCTCCTCCTCTACTTGCCAGTCATGTGAGGCAATCTCCTGTCAGGGACACTGAGTCAGGTGGGAACCAAGACAAAATGAGGGAAACAAGCAGAAACAGGCTGAAAAAAAGGAGTGTAGACAGCACCTTTATTCTGCGGTGTTATGACCTCCTAAATGTCCTTGAAAGGTTTTAGGTGGAACCAAATCACAGCCCCTCCGGTGTTAGTGAATCAGAGGTGTTGACAGGCGTGAGTCCAGCCAACAGGGCTGCTCGACAGAGTCAGGGTGAAGGTATGCGGGGGCTTTCAGAGGCACTGAGAGAAAAGTAGAGGGGAAAGATTTCCTTTCACACAAAAGCCGAGAAACGGTCTTGCTCTAAGGAGAAGCCCTGTCCTGGCGGGGGGTTTCGGGTAGGGGGTTTGCCCTCACTGCCCTCCCAAATGTTTGACAAAAGCCCATGAGTTTCCCCTGGATAATAAGATATTCTGGACTGCTGTCCCTGAATCAGAGAGGTGGTGCACACAAGGGAAATGCAGGTGCATGTGCTTATTTAGAGGGTGACTCATGATCGCTGCTCACAGAGCAACATGCTGGGAAAAGAGCAGCCATTTGTTCAGGGCCCCTATGTTGTGGTCATGGTGTATTTTAAAGCATCCGCTCTTTGCCAGCTTTCCACCGTATATTGAGGAACTGACAAAGATCCTTTAAAAGATGAAAATAGATGTTTATGTGTTGGTGGAACGGTATGTGAGTGCCTCCTGGAGTATATAACTGCTGCTGACAGGAAGTTTGCCTGGGCTACTTTGTTCACATAGATGTGACTAATGATCATTAGGGGACAGAGTGAGTGTCAGGAAGCATTAGAAGTATGTGAGAATTAGACAGTGAGTGAATAATTGGCAGGGAGATGCTGCAGAAACCAAACAACAGAAGTGATATGATGCAAAGAGCGTCTCACCCATGGGTAACCTGAAGCTACCGTGAGGAATTTTATGATTTTTAGAGCTGTCACTTTTCAGTGAAATTAAAACCACCATTCAGCACCATAGGAATAAAATTACATATTCAGTTCATGCACTCATCTGTTCAAAGTCCATATTCTCAGTGCAACAGCCTGTGCCTTGTAATGTTAAAATATTACTCAAACAGTGGAGGCAGGAAAATAAACATGTTCACAAATTTTTCATGTCAAAAGCAATGTCAACAAGCAGGTTGTATGAGGAATAAGCAGGGGTGGTGTTACAATCATGCAAAATGTTACAGCGTACTGCAAGTTGAAGTGAGATTGCATTGAAATGAACATGTTAGTTTGGCCTCAATTTATCCTTATTCAGTATTTTGTTGGTTGCTGGTTTGGATGTTAAAGTCTGGCCAGGTATATGGTCTTTAATGTCAATAACTAAAGGTGAGAATTAACATTAATCATTCTCCTCCAAATAAATTTACTGGAAATTGCAAAGCTCCCAGCCTTCTGTCATACTCTCCCTGTGCTTTCTAGTCTGTTGAATTCATCCAATGTAACGTACAGTACCACCCACCTCTACATGCAGATTGGACTCTTTGCTTTGCTGATGCTCATTATAAAATGAATCTGTCAGCCTCCACTTGGGCTGAATTAGCATCTTAAGCCTTTCCACTTGCTCTCACCGACCCTCTCCTCCCCTCCTGAGAACCACTGGTCAGACGCCCAGAAAGAGGAGGAGGAGAGAAGATGACAAGGAGGACGAAATGTGAGCGTGACAGAAAAGAGACAGAGGGGGAAAAGAGGAGGAAAATGCTCTCTGCTATTTAAACCCCATGACCTCTGTCTCATAGGAAAAAAACAACGTAAAGTAGTTTTCAGCAGTTTTTCTGTCCTATGGCCAATAATAATTAAGATAGATGCAACAGCATGCAAGCACATTGAAAACTTTGTGTTTGGGAGTACTGCAATGAAAATGAAGTTTATTACTAATTGTCTTTAACCGCATAATCCTATTAGGGTCTCAGGGAACAGGAGCTTATCCAAGCATGCTGAGTATTAGCCTGAAGGCAGGGAAACAAGTCTGCAGTCCATCACAGGACGAACAGATGAGCAGACCTTCCCTGCCTCCTCTCCTTCATACCTGCTGCAGATTTAATGTCTAATCCGGGCAATTTGGGGGGAAATTCATGTAAGCAAGTGGAGAACATGCCTTCTTTGTCAAGTTTAAAGTTTATCACAGGCATTAAACTGCACAAAATTGGAAAGTAAAGTTAAAGGAATTTAGTATTTTATCACTGCTGCTGAACGAATATACTGTACATCACTTCATTTCGTCATTGATGGCTGAAAATAACCTTGTCAGGAAAGCCAAGATAAACAGTGTTGTTTCCTGGAATAAAAGCTTAGTGAACAGACTGGGACAATGATGATTTGATAACACTGCTGTAGGAAGAGCTATTAACCTTTCAGGACTTCTGATGTCTGAGTTTTATACTGAAGCAGCACAGATGCACAGTGGAGTTTTCTCATAACTGTTTATATTCACTGTTACTCAGCAAAACTCACTTTTCTTTGGCGAACTTACCAACTGCATTATCTTCTTCATACAACTGCAGAGCTGACTTTAAGAAGTATTTTAGATTCTGCATTGTTTCCATCAGTGTTTACAGCCCTCTTTGTCTTTGTTCTTGTCATATTACTGTCACCTGTAATCAGTAAAAAAAAAACTGTGAAACCACTGGATGGGAACAAATCTATAATGTCAAATGTGTGCCAAAGACACACCCAATTCATACCCCCCTCCAAAAAAGAGAAAAAGAAAAAGAACAACAGCTGCATGGCCCCATCTGAACTTTGCCAGAAAAATCTGAGAATGTGTTGTTTTTGCTCAGTGTTTTGGCCTGTACTTGAGGCTAGATCACTGTCTTTCCCCCAAAAATGGAGCTTTCAAAACAATGGAATAAATCTGAAAGTGCTATTGTGAACAATGTAAACAAAGCTCTTGCAAAAAGGATCATGTCCATGCGGCAGAAACCGAAAAATGATGCAAAGGAGAGAAACCGAATGAGTGAGTTTGTCGTGTTAATGTGCAGCAGATTCACTTCTAACCAGACTGTGATGTAAAATTTGTTGTTAAAAGGCTAAGAGAAGGACGGGCAAAAACAATCTTGTAGCATCATTATAAAGTAATGCTCACTGATGTGCATTTGAATGGCGTTTGTGATTGTGTAGCCACAGGTGCATAAAATCCAAGCCGATTGAACTGAACACAGATTCAAATCAACAAAGTAACATAATATCCGCCCACAGGAGGAAAAAGGGGTTCTGAGAGCAGCTAGTTAGTGTTTGTTCTCCCTTGCTCTGATTTTCAGCTCAGGGAATCATTTCTGATAATGACACAGCACATCTCACCCCTGATCTGGCAGTCTGTCTCAGGCTCGGTTAATCAAGTCAGTGTTTACATTAACACCATACCATTTCTCACCTGTCACCAGTGTCTCATTTCAGACTCTTGGATGGGGATGATTGGGTATGACTGTGGCCCACTGGTCTGCGTGATGGCTGCTGAGTCATTCCTAATGTGCATCTGTTTCAGGCACAGAGAGATTTCTCCCAAAAGAAATGAGAAAAGTCCACAGAGACAGTGAATTATGAGGGAGCGGTGCAAGATTAATGGCTTGAACAGTTCCCGCCTCTGTGATTTGACTAGTGCCTTAGTTATAGCAAAAATACTGTGGCATGTAATTATTTTGCTTGCACAACTCGCAGATTTTCAATACAAATCAACTTTCGACTAACGCAGGGTTCAATAGTTCAAAGCTAATTTGTGTAGAAAATTAAACTAAGCATGCTGTATTGTTGCACCAGTCATCATCATTTATAGCCTCCTAGTGTGCATTTATTAGCAAGAAAGAACAGCTTTGAGGTGATTTATCTTTGGACCATCCGCTGATGTTTTTTAATATAATTCACACCTTCTCTTCCTGTTTCCTCAGTGGACACTTTCTCATATTCGGAGGGGCAAGCAGGAGATGAAGATGCAGCAGTGGATGTGAAGCTCTACAGTCACCGGTGGAGGAGATGGGTTCCCCCAAAACCTCGTAACATGGACAGTAACAGAGCCAGCCAGGAGCAGGACCAAGAGCCGGACCAGGAGGAGCCTGATGGGTTCCCAGGTCTGCTCTCAGCAGAGGAAACAGACAACAGCTCCCAAATAGAGGTATGTGGTGATTCACATCGAGGCTGTACATCGGATCAGAGATAAATTGTATGTTGTCATTCACGTGTTGACAGTTTAAAGGTCGATTTATAAGGAGACAAGAATTTATTGCTACACTGCTGCTGCTGCTGCTGGTGCTGCTGCTGCTGCTGTTGCTGCACACAGTTATAATGTAATGATTTTTGCACAAGAAGATCAGTTTTCTCATCATGAGCACAGATGAAAACATTTGGATAATGTGGCTTTGGATGAGCTTCCAAACATCTGTGAAAATAACCCTGATAATACCATAAGGAGTATCTTTGCTGGTGCTTGGAGACAAAGAATCTTTAATGGAAAGCCAGAAGCTTTTTTTGAATTTAAAAGACATGGGAGGGGTTTAATCAAATTGCATGGTAAGTCAAGCATCCAGGACCTAGTCATAAAAAAGGAAATCCATTTCTTTAAGTTCCCCAAATGTATGGAAGGTCAATAGACCAGTCTTATTTTGCCTGATCAGGTGTGTAGAGACTTAACTGATCATCTTGTTGACACTGGTAACAAAGGTTATGCAACATTCATGTCACATCAGTTACTGGATCTTATATACTGTTCACATTAACAATTTGTTGTTGTGTTCAATCTGCCCTCATGTATTCAACTAATATAAATATGCATTAAAAACAAGCAAACGTGGATGTCACAAATCAGGCAAAGAGGGATGTCGACCTTCAAATTTCCATTTTTATGGAGAATTTCAGGAACTTCTCATCCATTCGGGCATAAAAATTGAGTTTTAAAGATGATTCCTAATCTCGACCTTGTCTTGTTCTGCCTTGTTTTCACATTCAGCTGTTTCAGTGGATCATTGTCTCTAGTTTATTGATTCTTGGCACTTGAATTTCTGTGATAAACACTACACTAAACATCAATTTTTTGGTGTTATACAATACACATTGAGTGTAATTGCTTTTGAGCTGTTCTGTATTTTGCCACTCACAATTAGACCAGCTTCACTGTGTCAGTTTGGATCAGTACAGCTAAACAATGCGGCTCTCATGATAAACCTTTCCAGTCTGGTGCAGAATCCAACTGATATAAAGTGAATGATTTGTTAAAGCCCTCTGCTGAGCCGCACCTAAAAATACTCTTTGGTTCCTTCCCTGGAGCAATGATAAATTTTCTTAGAAGTGTGGATGTTTAGTAATGAAAAAGACGAGGAGGGGCCTATAAAGATTAATATTTTATATCAAATTAAGATCAGCCCTCAGGTGCTCATCTACCTTCTGTGTGGGAATGGATCCTCCTTAATAGTGTCCTTGGAGAGAACTAAACAGGAAATTAACCCAGCCTCCTACAGTTCCATCGGGTTAGTGGACTTTCTGGAGATTAATGCTCGGGTTCTGGCCCGTGTTTGTGTCTATGTAAATGAAAGGCACCACCTGTGTCCCCTGTTATGGTTATGCCTTTGGTCGCTGCACGGCATTGCGGCGTTCTGTCAAAATGATGGCTCGTTAAGTTTTCCTGCGGCTTCTAATCATCTCAGGTTCACCGCTGCACGTCTCTCAGCGAGGAGTGAGGGGGCTTTGATCGTCAGCTGTAAACACACACACTCACACCACTTGAAACTTCACCCATGGACTCAAGCGTAAACGCACTCATACGGATGCATAAACACATGTACCATTTCAGATGTCGCATCCACATACGCACACTTTTGCTTAGATCCATGCTCACATACCATCAACACAAACACAAACACAAACACACTAACACGAACACGTCATCCCCCATTGTTTTCCAGAAGCCCTCTGCACAAGCATCCTGTCATTCCTCCTGTCATTACCTAACGCACACACAAAATCCACACATTCCCTCACCTGCCACCAACACTTTGTTGACATGAGAAAAGCCTTCATTTTCAGAGGGCAGAAATAGCAGACACTGAGCTGAAATCACCCCCAGCAGTGAGCTGAATGGCTTTAAAACCGTCTTCTCTCTGAAGAAGCTTTCAGCGAGGAAGGAAGAGGACAGAGCGGGAACATTGCCGTCTTCAAGTCAAAATCTGCCCATAGACACTTTTCTGAAGCCGTACATCATCAACCTGTGATGGTAAACACATTCCAACAGTTATCTGGTGTCGTAACTCATTTCCTGACACTTCTCATCAACCTGCTCTGTCTAGCTACTCTCAAGAAGAATTAAAATCTGATAATTACAGGGTGTCTTGAGGTTGTTTTGCGCTGTACTGCACTGTCTTTTGTTGTTTAAATTGTTCACATTTATGGTGGGGTTTTTTTTCCACAGACGAGAATGTGTCGGTGACTATCAGGTCAGTTGTAAACTATGTCCGCAACCGTGAGTGTTTCATGTGGCAGACGGTGGCCCAGAAGGGCCAGTGATGGGCCAATCGACTTGCCCTGAATGTATTTTAACTGGCCCCGGGCCAGCAGGCCAATTTTCCTTTTTTGAAGAAATCTCTCTCTCCTGTGCTTGGGTGAACTGGTGCCTTAGTCATCTTAGTCTCTGAGATTCATCTCACCTCGACATGCAGTGACGCCAACAACAGACTGACGCCCTGAGTGACTGTAGCTCTGTATCTCTCTCTGGATCACAAACCCAGATTAAAAGAGTGGCCCCAGCCGGTAAAGGTGTGTTCAGGTCGCTGTAGAAAGAGATTGGAACAACCTGTGGGAACCAGTGACTGTCAGTGAAATCACTTCTAGTCACTGCTGCTTTTTGTCCGTCAAGGTGAAGTCTGTGCTTGTCTAGACTCGCCGTCAGTGATGGCTTGTGGCTGCTCACCGTTGTGTTTTTGTTGTTCGTTATCGTGCCAGTTCACAGCAGTCTCTTAGCCTTGTCTTGGATCACTGTCTCTGTTGTTTTTTTTTAAAGGTTCCACATATTTCAAAACCCAACTGTGAGATTGACATGTAAATATGTGTGTTTATACATACTGCTATATCTTGCCTTTGTAGCATAAACACAAAGAGTTCAATCACTCTAAATTGAACCGTGGACATTATGTGATATGTGCTTTAACCAATATGCCACAAGGGCACCTTAAGTGCTGTCTGAAAGATTTTATATGTAAGTGAACAAACCATTCTGCTGCTGGATTGGATTATACCAAGATCAGTTGTAGCATGAAAAGCCGCAGCTCCTTATTGAATTGAACCACTATGTTAGTACAGCTGAGGTACAGATCCAGAGGCCTCTGGGAAAAACAGGGTCATAGTGTACAAAGACAGTCTGCGTTAGCCGCTCATACACAGATTGCTTCATGAAACAAATGGCTGTTGTTACAACAGTATATGAAAAGTTAAATCCATCTTGTCGTGTTATAAACTTCTTCTTTAAATTTAAACTTATGGATGTATTACTTGGATTGGACTTCGGGGATTATGTTTCATCTTTCATCACTTGTACTCTGACACCAAGTGCTATTTTCTGTGTCAACACGTGCTCAGTGTGAGAGATCACCTGCATACCAAGCGAGCCAATATGGGGTTCTGACTCCCAAGTTTAAGAGGCTGGAGTTGAGAGGTTGCTACAGCTGTCAGCTGGCGACATTTCAAGTCTCATCTTTACAAGAAGTACAAACAAACCACACAAACACACATGCAGAGGACACGTGGTGGCAACCCCTGAGGATGATGAATTCTACACACTGCTTCATTTTCATCCTGCATCGTATTGCAACAGTGGGAGTGAAGCCAACAGACACATATAACTCCCCATGTTCCCACTGAAATAATGTGTACGTTTGATGGCGTCATTTTCACACCTGACTCTTCTTTACCCTAAAACACAGTCTGTCCTGATAATTTAACCAATGTCAAACATGTCAGGTTGCCAATAAAAGCACAAAGTATACTGGTATATAGGGGTCTCTCTATCCTTCTGCTGCTGTTATGTTTGTATAGCTTGCTTTGATGTGTAGAAATAAGGGTGCAGTTTATAGTGGATAGTTGTTATTGGATATGTGGAGATGGCCAGTACAGCTCAAGAGGCTCTTTGGAGGTTACATGCTTCGCTACATTCGCTGTGTATGTGTGCATTTCTTAAGGGGGAAACTTCACACGGCACGTCCCGTTAATTTCCTTTACTTCGTTTGATTCCCAGAGCTGCTTTTACATTTACCACTCACACACACACACTCCATGTTCAAAGCCTGCAGCAAATGCAAATTAGTTTTTTTCTCCCCTTTATTTGTTTTGTGTTTCGAGTTTGTTAAAAGTTTCCCAGAGGGAGATGTGTTTGGAAGGAGATGTTTACTTCCTTTATGTTGTTGAGTGTTTAGACTATGTAAGGCTATACCATCTCATGCAGCTACTGCAGCTCACAGCTGCTCCGCAGATGAACTCAGACTTACTTCAATTTCATTCAGTGTCCAGCCTTAGCAGCTTTTAACTTTTTGACTGAGCGTCATCTTGTAGCAGGAGGGCTGCCAGCTGCTCCCAGTGGGTCAGCTTGGTTTGCAAGATGAACAATGACAGGAAAGGTAGCAAACCTGTGAATGCATGTATGTTGTGTAGTGCTCTCTACATCCCCGAGCATCACTTTCAAGTACTAGCAGACACACACATTCTGTCTGAAACTGTCAGAGAGCTTGAAAATCCAATTCAGGAGACGTGTAACCACAGACCCGAGGAAGGCTTAAATTATATATCAGGTGTCTGGGTTCATCTCAAACTGTTTATTTGCTCTACTCTCCCCATATTTTCATTATTTCAGAAACAGTCCCATATTATTATTTACCTAGATTCTGATCATAATATCTACAAATTTCAAAGAGCAATCCAACACTTTTGGAACAGTTTAATTGATCGTCATCAGTAATAATTTAGTTGTATTTCAGATAGTCTTCTCTTCAGGGTACTTCACTCTTCATAGATCCTCTCTCAGCTCTGCAGGAGCCAAGATCTGACTGAAATCTGACTATATATGATGAGAAAACAATATTTTGTTAAAGTTGCACGAGGTGAAAACAGGACTTTATATTCTGATATATATATTTATACATATATATATTTCTTTCTACCATTTTCTGATATTTCATAAAAGAATGACCAGTTGATAAACTGAGGAAATACATATCATATGAACTGCAGTGAAAAAAAGCTGTGGAGGGCACATCACACCACATGAATTCTGGATGGGATCCGGTCATCCTCAGGTCTGTTGATTTATATTTTGAAGCCTAATCTGTGCGGGGTTTGATACATTTTTTGAACATCTTGGATTTCGTTGAGACTTCCATACTGGAGTCATACTAGTGTCCGTACCTGGTAAAAAGAGTCATGAATAGTGTAGTGCATCTCTCCTGTATGGGATTCACATTGCTGAGCTTCACCACCAAATACCATCAAGCTGCTACAACAGGCAGGCAATGGAGCAGAGCAATGAATAATGGATCACAGACATTATCAGCTGATGAAGAGCTGCACACATGAGCGATGGCGTCCTTTTAATGCTTTCTCAAACAAACTGCAGTCTGTTTTAACCATGTATTTCCTGTGTGTGTGTGTGTGTGTGTGTGTGTGCACCCTTGTGTCGGGATGTGCAGTGTCTTAGGAAAATGAAGGCTTGCTGACAAGCAGCTTTATTCGAACACATTGGAACATTTATTTAAAGCTCAAGTTCTCCTTGTGCCTACATGAAACATTATTTTCTCAGGAGCAATGACATAGCTGTGGTTGAGGGGATCATAGTTTCCAGTGTACTTTTACTTTATTTTCCTGACAAACATCAGACTACCTCATCAGTAGCAGCTTTTACATCTTATTTTCTTTAAATAAAACACCCAAAGTAATCCCATGAAGGCAAAGCGATAAATTCCCCTCCTGTATTAAGCAGCCATTCAGATGAGAAAAAACATGTCGGCCCAAGATATTCAGGTCTCGGTGTAATGCAATATTGATGTGGTGGGCAGCTCGAGTAAATGCCTGAGACAAAAGAGAGTGAGTCTGGGATGGATTTTGTCCACTAAATGAATCTGTTCTCTAGTGTGCTTTTGCACTCTTGAGACAGAAAATGGTTGAGTATTGAGCACAATTTTTGTTTTCTTCTCCCCCACTTATTTCAGTATTTCACGTCATGATGAAAAGATTGCAAACAGGGCAAGGGGTTCCTACTGCAGCTGAGTGGCAAGGTTTCAGTCCCCTTCTCCTCTCACTTGTTCTTCAAGTGCCCATCAGTTTGCTTTTAGACTCCTCTCAGCTTTTCAGTGAACAAACCTGAGAGACTCTTCTCTCAGCATCAATAGGCACTTACCCCAATAAAGATGTGTTTATGTGAATGAAAATATATCCTAATGTTTGGAAAATATGCTTCATATTTCTGATGTAGAAATGTTTCAAATGCCCCAAATTTCCAATTCAAATACATTTTGAATTGGGTATGAAATATATGTCTAAAACATCATTACAAATATATGATAGGTTATTTGCTTTTCAGGGAAACATGAACAAGATGGTATAATCCTGCTAGTGTTCAAAATTATCTCAGCCCTCTCCCTTTTTAAAATTTTCATGGGTTCGTGGTCTCGGTACCTACAAGCCAGTAACAGCAGCCACAGTGCATCTCACACCATGTTTTTATTTTCACACAACAATATTGACTGCCTCGGTTCACCTGCTGACTCGTTTTGGCGCAGGTTTGCAATGCTCTGATTCAAAGAAACACTACCTGACTCCCACGCCCTCCCAGCAAGCCTCTCTAGATGTGTGCATTTTTTCCGTGTCTGTAGTCCCGCTGCCTGTAGTCTGTTTGCTCTGTAAAAGCCCTCACAGTTTCGTGTCCACCCACACCCAGCTGGATGATGGCACCCTGCCCATCTTCCCCTTCCCCCTTGAGGGCAGAAAGCGCCAGCTGGGCCCCCTCTCACCTCTGAAGAGCCCGTATCTTCCTCAGTCTTCCTCCTCTAGAGCAGAGACATCTTGTGCTGATTAGCAGGAACTTTACAGCCTCACATTCATGTCTACACCTTTTACAAGTGCCCTTGTTTTCTATTCTGGAAGTAATGTGCTGACTAAGGCTTGCCTGCTGGGGCTGTTTTTTCCCTGACATGATTTGTCTGCACTTTAAGCTTTGATGAAAGGCTACTGGCAATGTTTATTTAAATCTACAAATTAATCAAAAGTAACACCACCTACATGGCTAAAGTCCATTTGGAGTTGTGATATTCATCAGTCTCTCAGAGAGTCTGCTAAGCCTGAAACATTATCTCTCTGTCTTATATCCCAGGCTAAATATTGAGTAGAGGTATTAGATTATAACTCACACAGGGAAGTATGAATCCTTGAAGCAATACGAACCAACAGAGAAGGATTGTTCTTTAATTAATGTTTTGTCTCATGGCCTTTTGACAAGCAAAGCACAGTGGCTCAGAATAATACCACTAATCTATCAAAGTGTCCACAGAGCTGTGTGAGATCCTATTAGTGAGATCACAGTCAGACATAGTGTACACTTCCCTGACTCCCCACTCAGCAAAACATTAACTTTAACAATGTTTAGATAAAAGCCACAGCTGTAACTTGTCTTATTAGATCCACAGGGAGACGAGCACTAGGAGGCCCACGATACAAACATTCCTCCTAATTTTGTACAGGAAACATAAAAGCAG
>OMNW01024409.1:109457-129763 GCA_900303245.1 Selene dorsalis
CCCCCCCCAACGTGACTTATAAAAATCCACAAATGTTTCTGTTACACAAAACAATCCTGACTTTGCCGTCTGGATGGGGCTTTTTAAAAGGGAAAGAAGCTCACTGGCTTCTTGGGTTTTAATTTATTTATTTAGTTTATTTTTTTCAATTTGATTAGGAGACATTAAACCCAAGTCCTGTGCTGATTGTGTTTTAATGAAAACTATAGGGCTGAAAGAAAGGACAAAGCCAGTGCACACTGTACACACAGCACACTGGGGATGACTGCATTTCATTTGATTTAGCATGTAATTTGTTCTGCAGTAAAATTAAAAAGTATGTGGATCTGTCTGTGTCGAGGCTTTAATTGTTTTTTAAGGAATTGCAGTTTAGAGTGTATTAGGTAGCTTTTGAATCTGATTTTGGCTTAGAGCAGCTCAGTGGAACGATGAGCTGCAGAATGTCTCTTCATGAATATCTGTTTATATTCTTTGCACTGTATACAGTACAATAAAGCAGCAGATTGCAGCGTTGTAAATCAGGCTGTAAAGCTGTGCAGCATATCCACTGTCCTTGAAGCTATATTCACTTCTCTGAATAACCACACCACACTTCACACTCTTACACTTCCATATTGTATCAAGTGAGATTTCCATGTTTTTTTTGTATATGAAGTAGGTCAAGGTTCTATGGTAACACAGTAAAAGCATCAAAATGCTCAGTCCACTGAGAAATACGCAGTACCCGTGTTCATAAAGTGAGCCATCACAAGTGCTGTAACTTTGTGATGTCACAACAAAGCGTCCAGGCCCACAGCCATGGCTTGAGTCCTGCACACCTGGACACACCACACAATGTGTCCAATGTAAAAATGGGCCCTTGAATATTCAAGCCAGTATACAAACTTTTTTTTTTGTTTCTTTTCTTGCAGGAGGACACAGATCACAACTACTACACATCAAAAACATACGGGCCGTCAGATCCAATGAGCAAGGACATGTGGGTAAATATTGACCAGATGGACAAAGAAAAAGTGAAGATCCATGGCATCCTCTCCAACACTCACAGACAAGCAGCGGTAAGCCAACAAACTCATGGACATTAGGAGATTTGCTAAATATCAGGCCTGAGTATTTACATTGTGTTAGTTTAGAGTTTGGGTCTTGGCAAACATAAAGGTCCTCTTTTTTCAGATGAATAAATGTGGTTTTTCAAGAAAACATTCACAGAGAAACTTTTAGTCCCCTGGTATAACACTGCACATACATCATTCTGCACAGAAAAGGTCAATAAGAAGTAACAATGGGGAAACTTTTTTTTAATGCCGGGGGAAGTTTAAAGAGTAGACGTTATGATAAATGATACACTGCATGAATGTACCCAACTCTTGCTGAGAAAATCCATTTGTCTGCTTACAGTCACGCATTGATGTGTATTGAGATTGCCCACTCAAACACAACCTGCTTGTGGAGATCTGACACGTGTACAAACACATACATTGTGATGCAGTCAGATCAGTGATCAGTTACGTTTACATGATGTGTGCTCAAAGATTAAAAATCAGCGATATTCATTCATTCATTTTCTATACCGCTTATCCTTACTCGGGTCACGGGTGAGCTGGAGCCTATCTCAGCTGACTTAGGGGCGAGAGGCGGGGTACACCCTGGACACGTCTCCAGTCTATCGCAGGGCTAACATATACAGACAAACAACCATTCGCACTCCCATTCACACCTATGGGCAATTTAGAGTCGCCAATTAACCTAACCTGCATGTCTTTGGTCTGTGGGAGTAAGCTGGAGTACCCGGAGAGAACATGCAAACTCCACACAGAAGGGCCTCAGCAGGCCGGTGGGTTCAAACCCAGAACCCTCTTGCTGTGAGGAAACAGTGCTAACCACTGCACCACCGTGCCGCCCCAAACAGCAATAATAAGATTGAAAACCAGTAAAGTATTCCTTTGAGAATTGAAACACTTACGAAGCGTCTCTGCAGTGAAGTTTAAAATCTCCCTTCCCTCCACCTCAGCGCAAGCAGGTGACCCATGTGAGGTGCATACTGATGAAGCCACACAAGGCAGCAGCAGATTGACTGGAGAGACGGAGCAGTGTGGCAGGAGGGCAGAAAAAACCGAAAGCACCCAGAGTGAACAATAGCTGGCGAGGAGATAGAATAGAGTCCCACATTGTGCATTCTGCTCCTCTACCTTCAGTCATTTAATGATGGATTGAACCATACAATTTGAGGCAAGCTATTCTTTTTAGCCACAGAATGTCCTGGAGAAGAGGCAAGGCTTTTCTTCCAAATAGTGTAGGAGGGATGTGGGAGGTTTCTCTGCCTTTACTTAAATCTAAGATCAGTAAGTGAATTTAGCAATTTAATGGCCAGCTAAGAAATTCAGAGTCAAAAAGGAGGTACAGTAATGTAGTTTGCAAGATTGCTTTGCAGAAAAAAGTGAAAACCATCTGTGTTGAATGTCATACACTGTGTCAGATGACCGAAAATTTAAACAAACAGAGTTTATGACTATGGCAGTTAAAGCACTGAGAAACTGCATCAAACTCTTGGTGCAGGAGCAGGGTTGGAGGAAGCTGCATACTCCTTCCTGGCAGTGCTGCATGCCAGAGCTTTGGCCCGACACTGAAAGAAATTGGCCAGTAAGGTCGTAAAACAAAACACAGCCACAGAGGTCAGCTTCATCACTGGATTGTAGAAAAGTTAAGCTCTGGATTGGCTATATAGTCAGCATGATTCACTGTGGTTCGCCACAGGATTACTCCCCCAGGCATAATCGAGGATAATGTATAATAGATCCATGTTTACAGTAGACTGTCTATCTCCATAACATTTTCTGGCAGTGGTATGATGTGACTACAACACATTCATCCCAGGGATAAAATAAGGAACACGCTATTTGTGGTAATGTACATGAATAGGTTGTTATTTGAGTAATTTGAACGTCCTGAATTACTCTAGTTTCTAACAACCCATTTCCCTATGTGTTAGGTCTCATTAATATATTTGTAAGTATTTGTAATTGTATTTGTAAGTTTGAGTAGATTAGTGTAAACCCAAATACAGATGAAAAGTTTTGAATGATACCTATGATGTCATGTGGTATTAGACTTGTCTCAATAAGACAAAGACAATTGCCTCAAAACCTCTTAATTTTACATAAAAAGAAAGCCTCAATCATACTATCACTAAAACTACAAAATATTAATGGTAATATTGTGTGATGAAGTCCAAACATTTCCATATTTAATCATGTGTCATGTTTTTGACTTTTAATGTCAGAATTACAACTTATGAAGTCAGAGTTTCAATGTAGTATTGCTTCAGAGTGTTTTTCTGTTGTCCTTCCTCAACTGTGACCTGTTTCCTATTCTCATTAGAAATTGACTTGCATCAACAGATACAGTACGTCAGAAATATGTATTTTTTCCATGAGTGCCTAAAGAAACTAGACTCCTCATTAATAAACATTCATTTTCACATTTCAAGGACAAAAGTCTTTCCCCTCATTTTAAGATGTAATGAAGGTCTGATATGCTTTACATATTTTTATGTGCTATATAGAGTTCAATATATTCCAGTGGCTTGCATGTTTAATGTTTAATGCTAGCCTGCAAAGTGAATTTCCATTGGGACAATGATAAAGTGGAAGATGAAGTTCTTTCAAGTGTGTTTTGGACTCCTGTGCTAAATGACCAATGATTGCCCCACAAAATAAAGCTCACTGGATCTTTTTTGTGTGGTTTTGTCTACATTTTCCCTCAGATCCAAATCCCTTTGTTGTTGTGTGAAGATGAGAACACTCTATTCTCTGATTCCCCACTTACCTCTATCTTTCTGACCGGGGTCATCTGTCTGTTTTTCCCCTCACAGAGAGTTAATCTGTCCTTCGATTTCCCTTTTTATGGACATTTCCTGCGTGAAATCACCGTGGCGACTGGTGGTAAGTGAGCACTGTTCCTGGACTTTTGCTCTCTCAATAGTAGTTATTAGTGTTGTTATTGGATATACTGTATGTGCTTGGCATATTAGATAGTACACAGACAGTTTTTATTGCTGCAGGGTTTAGGGAGGGACTGTGGTAAGATTTATGAAGTGAGCCTGGAGAAGAGAGGAATTTATGAAACGGAGAAGAGAGAATTGTGTGTGTGTGCATGAGTGTATACACACATACATTATGTGTGTGTCTGAAGTGTCTGAATGTACCTCTGGTAGTGGGTGTACCTGTCACTGTGACGTGGTCATTGCAAGGGAGTTCACCCCTACAAAGTGAAAAGGACCAAGCAATGACTTATTTCTGTAGATGTTGTTTCTGGGAAACTTGATCAGAAGCTCCAGGGTTGAAAAGGCTCCTCTGACACAATCCACAGTACAAAACCACAAACAGCACTCTGCCAACCGACCACTCAGTCTGATACAAGACCATTTACAGCTCTCACCTCCGCAGGATAGTCTGCTAGACTTGGATGTAATTTAAAAAAAAACAAACAAAAAAAAAACAGAAAAAAATAAATGAGCACCAGCAGCTCCACACCAGATTTAACTGGAAGAGAAACCAGACCAATGGTTTGGACTGGAAACAGGAGTCCCTCTGCCAAGTGGCCTAGCGCACCCTGATAGGCATGGATAAGGAGGTGGGGGTATTAGAAGATGTGTATGTGTGGGTTAGACACGTGACTCAGCAGACGTGTCTGCCAGAGTGTGCAAAGCAATTTTCCACTTGAGTCTTGATGGCAAAACCACAACACCCCAACCAGCTATTATCACATCAAAGACTAAAGCTCAGCTCTTACCCAGATATTTCAGAGATGCTGTGCTGCGTTAAGATGCCACTGGAATAATAAAGGAAAAAAAAATCTGTCCAGTTGCTTATCATCATCACTGTCTCATTTTCCCACTTGATTCTTGATCACTGGCAAACGTATGTTGGCTGTAGAGACGTTCTGGATGATGGTAACGAGGAATGGTTGGGCGCAGACGCAACTAGCAGAGAGGAGATAACGTGAATTTGCATTCCTATAGGCAGAGATGGAGGGATGAGGCCGAGGAGAAGAGGGGAAACGGCGGAGGAGGAGGCAGCTATCTGCTCCAGCAGACCTCTGGGGCTTTGTTTCTGTGACTCCCTCCTCCTTTGCCTCTGTTTGAGGGCCCATCACTCAGCTCGTCGTCCTCTCGCCACTCTACCATCTTTTCTCCCCACTCTCATCGCTGTCAGCAACTCACTGTTTTTACTTCAGCAGATATTTTTTCTTCTCGCTACCTATGCTGAAACTCTGCAGGAGAAGATCATTTGTGAGGAGGGTGACGGAAGAGCAGCAGACTCAACAATTATATTTATTTCTTTTTTATTTTCTGAGTCACAGTTACTTTCTAAACAGTCAAGCAGCCAATCCTCAAACACATTAACAATGTGGCCAAGACTGGCTTGGCATGTAGCCTTGTCAAACATGTGTGGTCTAAGTCCACTTTTATGGTTTTTACATACTGTAAATCTTTACACTGCAAAAAGTCTGCATCATAAGAAGTCATTTTGGCTGATTTCTGGGAATTGTTCAGAAAAAATCATATTCTCATATCTATCAGAGGCAATATTATTCTTCTCTTTGAGATGGTAAAGGTTTAAAGATTCAATTCAGGCAAAACCTATGAGTAAGATACAGATTGTTTTGTTTTTCTAAATCACAATAACTTGTACATACACAGCTACATTAGATTAACTTAGATCACTTTACAAGCCAGTTCAATAGACTACAGCTGTGTAGAAGCTCTAACAATAAAAAGAGACAGGAAACATGAAACACTGTGGTTAGAGTAAATGGATAAAGCCAACAAAGGGAATATGTTTTACAGTTGGCTACACTGACTAAGACTTCCTGGGTTTACAGTGACTGTCAGCTTGCTGCAGGTCTAGTGATTAACTGACAGGTTGTTTGTAAGAGTCTAGTTTGTGTTGAGGAGTGTGTGGAGGGCTCAGCATGTACAGACAATGAATATCAGTGATGATATATGATCTGACCACCACCAGCTGTATAGCCGGGAACCCAGCTGTGGTACGCTGTGTACAGGGCCAGCTGTCGCACTTTACAACCAGAATGTAAACATATATTCAGAAAAACACATGAGCATGTTTAGCAAATGACATTGAAGATTCCCAGCAGCAGATTTCTAAACCACAAGAAAGAGTGTGTGTGAGGAACCAAACACATAACGCGTGTGAAGCAGAAAGGTAAAAGGGGACATGAAAGGAAAGAGAGTCAGGCTGTGCATGCCACTTCTCAGAGATTATTATCAGCTGTGACACTGGGGCAGAATTGTTTTCACCTTGTATATGTATGTGTGTGTGTCTTGGCAAACTGGGAGCAGGAACTTCTACAGAGACCATGTTGTGTACAGACATGAAACCATGACAAGATACAGAAACAAAACTTTATTCTTTATAGGTTATTACTGTGTGCTCATGTAATAGGAAAGTAATCATGGTCAGACTGTCAACATGTTGACAGACATCACAGCTGGTGCACAAGACCGTCCAGTTCACTACTTTATTCCATCTGACCATAGTTAGAAACCCAGTGGTTCAAAACCTGTTAATGACTGCTGTTTGTAGTTGAAGGGTGAGGAGGTGATCAATAAAATAGGAAACATTTATGCTGTTCAAATCATCATTTTTATTGTGAACTATTGAATAACTGAATTAAATAAATGTTCAGGCTCTCACAGCATTTGGTTAGGATCAGGGGAAATATCATGTTCTTGCTCAAATATTCCCTTTCGATGTGTAACTAAAACTGTGATCTCTCTGTAAACCATGCTTTTGTTGCCCAAACCACCACCACCACCCATAGACTCAGGGTACGAACGTAGCTCTCTAGTATCAAGCGGCCCCTTTTTTTTTTTGGACCCTTGACCCTTTCTACAACTTGTATGTGGTACAATACTTGCTAAACCTTTGTTACTGTGAATTACCTAAGCAATATTATTTTCCTTAAAATGTATTCATTGTAAAATATATAAAACTCTTCATAAACAAAATTTCTAGTTGAGTTGAGTAGGCATCAGGTACAAGGCCAAAAAGGGGAGGAGTTACTGTGAGAGGCTTAGAAGTTACAGGGGGTTTTTTTTTGCCTAATGAAGTTTGACTTATGTCTTATCGCTGCTGGTTTTAATCCTCACATGTGTTCAGCATAAAACGCATCATGTTCTGGCTGGTTAGACAAACTAAACATTGTTTTGTATCAATCAGTAATTAAAAACAGAAAAAGGCATCCAATTTAGATACAAACCTCAAAGTTTAGAACAAACCAAACACGTGTGTGCAAATCCAGTCATGACGCTTGAGAACAGCTGTGATAAACACAAAATATCTTGTAAATTAAACACAGCTCAGCACTAAGGAACAAAGACCTAGTCTAAACACAATGTCCAATAAAGTGAAGCTTTAGTCTGCTGGGACTGCTAATTCCCACTTGTGTTTTTCTTAGAAAATACACAGCTCAGCACTTTTGGATAGCAGCACATATAAACACAACTCACCAAAGGAAGACTTATCCATCTGCATCCCAACTTTGTAAAACCTCCCTCTCCACCTCAAACTCCCCTTTCCTTCCTGCTCTCTCCTTGTACATCTCTTTTTCTTCCAGTAGCCTCCTCCCTTTTCTTCTGTCCAGTCTCCCTCTGCTTTAAGTGAATGAATTGCCTCTCTGTTGTGTGTCATAATGAATGAATGGCCTCTCTGCTGAGTGCCCCGCAGCTCTCACCTCTTTAGTGTATTGAGGGGCTGTCCGATTTTCTTTAGACTGTCAAATAAGTCGTATTGTGTTTTTAGGAGATTGCTGGTAAAGCAGAGACAGCACCAGAAATAAAACCCTTGGAGACGGGGCTTTGTGAGTGTGTGTTTGTGTGTGTTTCAGTGTTGGGGACTTATAAGCTTTCTAGAGGTTGAAAGTGAAAGGAGAAGGAGTGACAAGGACAAAACATTTTTAGACGTGTTTGAGCGAATGTTGGGTAAATATGAGATGAGATGGAATGTATAGTGGCTGATTAGGAGGAAGTCATTTGTGTCGCTGCACAATCAGATAAAGGATTTGAAAGTGCTGTTTGCAGCATCATATGACCGTGAAGATACCACTAGAGACTGAGTGTACAGCCCTGTCTTTTACCACAGGTTTATGTTTATCTTTGCTTTCATTTAAGCAGGTAGACTCAACAACCCTGCCTCTTTATATTCTATCCTCTTTGCATTCATATACCATAACATAACATAAGGCTTTTATCTGATGTACTACATGCACTGAAAGAGGGCTGACCTGAATACGATTGTTAAGGTGCTTTCAGATAACGAGCAGTTGTCGCCACAGCTTTTGAACTGGTGGCAGGAGGGTGTAACCTGCATATCAGTTGTGTTGTAAATGGTGCTTATTGTCCCAGATGAAATAAGCCTAGGCAGGAGGTTGAAAAACCTGCATGAACATGAACGCCAATGGCAACCATCAGCCACCCTTCCTTTGCTCGCAGCCTTAAAAACACCCTCAAAACAACAATTCAGATTTTTGGGAATAAACTTTTTTACCCATTCGCGCCTTTGCCAGGGTTAGCAGGGGAACTGGAAAAACAAGATTTATTGAAAAATAAAACAGGAACTTGCACAATAACCGGGAACGCTCGGTAAGAGAGCGAGGATGAACACCGAGGACCAACATGGGGGAGGTAGCAGGGTATGAACACAGACGAAGCAACCAAGGACAGTGGGAAAACACTCGGGTACACGAGGGAGAAATGAGACATAGATGGTGGGGTAATTAACACAGGCGAGACACATAAGATAATCACAAGAGGGCCAGCAAAGGAAGACAAGACAGGGAATTTCACAATAAGACAGGAAACGGGAAACCAGAGACAAACCATGACAGCCTTGACCTTGAGGATGAAGATCGATACCACTCATATCTGTCTGCTCAATCATTACCACCCCCAATTTTGTTTCTGACATCCTGCAGGTTGGGTCTGGTGTTGTCAAGCTTATACTGAGCAGAGAATTGCTTTGCTCAATTCTCTCTGTACAGAGGATTTTGTTGCCTTTGGACAGAGTTGATCTAACGTTTATCTAACAGAGTTGATTGAACATCACAACTGTAGCACCAGCTGCTGCTATTTTACTCTTTCCTGACCATTTTTCTTATCACAGGTTTATTGACTGATTTATCAAAGAGGAATAAATGAATGTAAGTAATTGTGAATTGCAGCCATGCACGCAGCTTGGATGCAGCATGTTAAGTAACATTAATTTACCAGTTACTGTTATACTGTATGGATTACTTCTGTTTTTCCAAAAAATAAAAGCTGCCCAGTGTATGTACTCTTTCATAATTGGACTGGTTTGAGCCACTAACAACTAGCTCATAAAAACTGCTCTGGAAAACTTAACGAGTGGCTCTTGATTTAAGTCTTAATTGCCTTAAAAATTAAAACAACATTAGCCATGGTAACTCCAACTCAACCCTGTTGAGCCCGACAGCGTTGTATCTCCTCTTCCAGGTGGAGTTCGCTACAATCATGACTTCACACAGCTAAATAAAGTCACATCTCCACTCCCTCCCTCTGCTCTCAGTGTGTGTGCTGACAGTGCTGTACTGTGTACAGAGGTAATTCTGAGCAGGGTGGTCTGTTGGGGAAGATTGATTCCCCTCATGGTAGGCTCTGCTCCTCATTTCCACAGTAATAGATGTGTTTTTATAGCCTGCCTACTGTATGAGAAAACATATGGTGACAAGAATTCGGGTTTTAGAGGCCTGGCCTCTACGAGACTTTTTCCAAAAATCCTCTTTTCTCTCTCTGCAGGGTTTTTCTTTTTTTTTTTATTAACATGCGTCAGGAAGCAACTTTACATACTGTATTTATCTCAACTTTCTATAAGATTGATTTCATACACTGATTAATTTTTTAATCTTCTTTTAAAATATTCATGTCCACATCCAGACAAAGTGAGGGAAATGAGGTTCATAGTTATATAGTTCACCATGTCAACACTGATTTAATTCTGATGTCTGTATGGAAGCAGGAGCCAGCTGCCGGTTACAGCAAGCCTGACTGTGTCTGACTGTAACAAATTTTCCTTCAAAGCACCTCTGAATATCAGTAATTGACATGTCATATCTTGTTTGTGTAATCCATACAAATACTGTAGTGAGATATAATGTGTTAATTATTGATCTTTTGAGGTTCTGGTTTCCAGTGTTTGTGCTCAGCTAAGCAGACTGTCTGCTGACTGTGGCTTCATATTTACCGTATTTTACCGTTACCATATTTTAAGTTATAGTTGCAAGATCACAATGAATCTTACATTTTTCAACAACCCTGCCATTATCATCAAAATATTACATTTTCACAGCGTTCAGAAAGCCAGCAAGTGATAGCTAAATATAGCCTTTTATTTATTGCAAGAAAGTTTGTTTTGACTGTCTTGGTAATTCTTCCCTTAACTGTTCCTCAAAGGTAAATTACATTAAATAGATAAATGCCATTTTTCCTCCTCTTTGTGAAACATGATTTTAATGCTACGTGTTATGGTTTGTTGTGTATATTTTTGCAATCCAGGCAAAGTCAGAGTGAGAAACAATAGGCTTTTTTTTCTCAAAATACTGTTGAATTAATCTCAAAACAGCAGCTGACTTTGCTAACCTTTGTTGTCAGTAGATAAATTCAGATGCCATTTGGTACCGTCGTCATCAGTTCAAATTTCTTATGCAAAGACTGTTCCCTCGTGATGAATAGTGGGCGTTTTCTGTTTTTTTGTGGTGTCCATTAATAACCATGTTTACAGGCTACTAAATGATGCAGCTCTAGTTTGTGTTGACTGATTACATTCCCCTCAGTGGAGAGATCTATTTGTGCCTCGTTGCAGGGACACATAAATTGGAAGTTAACATAATCCTTTTTTGCTATCATAGTCTCTTGTTAATATCTGTGATTGATGACATGGAGTAAAAACACACATAAGAGGAAGGAAAGAAGAAGAGTAGAAAAATACGAAGAACAAGACAGAGCTCTAACCCCAGGATAATAAATAACTTCTCACTCAGTATACAGTGCATTCCTCTAAAGACCCCTCAGATTTGTCCTTCTGTTTTTTGATAAAAGATAATAGCGCTAATTAATCACCAAGGGGAGCTAAGGCAGCCAGCAGCACAGGACCTGAGAGAGAGAACGAGGTGATCGTTGTGGGCTAATGAGGGGGATTTTTTGGACTGGGGGTTTGTTGTCTTCTTGAATGATACTGTATCAAGTAACACTTTTTGAAGGAGGAATGGCAGTAATGGAGAGATTGAAGTTTGTTGCCAGAGGGTAAATGCACCTTAAAACATGATATCAGAGCATGTACATCACTGTAAGTGACGAAACAAACATCAGCTTTGTGTATTTTCTACAGTGACAGAGCATTTGCCTCTAGGAATACATAAAGTTATATGTTGTGTATTTTCTCTCTTTCTCCTGCAGGGTTCATCTACACAGGCGATGTGGTCCATCGGATGCTAACAGCTACACAGTACATCGCTCCCCTCATGGCCAACTTTGACCCAAGTGTCTCAAGGAACTCTACTGTTATCTACTTTGACAACGGTAATAACATTTCACTCCTAATATCACTCACTCATTAATTTTGGTAACAGAGTGTCATTCAGTCTCCAAATCAGCTTAAAACAAAACAAAAAATGAGAAAGGATTAAGTTAACAGCTAGTCAACAAGCAACACCATAATTATTTATCAGTGTTTGTTGCCATGCTCAGCGGCAAATGGTCTGTTGTGCTTGATCTCTGTATTTGACTTTTTTATTGTATTTTGGATTACTATTATAAAATTTGTTGGTGCATGCCTTTTGCATCATAAAAAAATTAATGAGATTCTTTTAAGGGGGAAACCACGGGGGCTAAAACATGCAGCCATCGTGGAAGTGCAAAACACTCCAGTTCCTCAAATGTCACTTTACAGCCTGGTCCAAAAAAGCTTTGCCACTTCATGATAAATGTCATGCTGTGAAATCTTGCATAATTCAGTTTAGATTTTATTAGGGCTTTAAGTTCTGCACAATGAGGGCGTGGCTTTCAGTGACAGGTGAGTGACAATACTGGTCACAAACAGTCAATTCTTGGCTCCACACATGCCCCACCTCTGGTCTCTGCACATGTCTCCAGTCTTCAGACTTCCTCCAGCATGAGCTGTCTTGTTTTTATGACACCCACCTCCGTGACCTCTGTGACATTCCACTAAATTCCACTTGCTCATTTTAAACTAAACTGATGCCCTTCCTCCATCTGTGTACCTTTCCTTTGCCATTTGTGATGGTTGTTATCCATCATGTCAGTCATCGCCATCTAATCCCTCTGCAGCAGAGTGATGGACCAACTGTGTGACCTTCTGCAGTGGAGCTCATCAGACTTTAACCAAACTGGCAGTCAATCGATTCCCATCCGGGCCGCTCCTCAAAACACTGTCCATCAGTCAATGTACTGCCAATACAGCATAAGGACTGTATGGTCTGCTGTGTTATAGGCAAGTCAGGTCCTCTTTCCATCAGAATTGGAGTCGTTTGATGAGGTGTGGTGTTCACAGCGCAAATGTATTGTTTATTTCCGTTACCTAAGCAGGGTGGTGGGAGTCGTGTGAAACTTCACAGCGACTGTGTGAGTCTTTGTCGTTAGATGTGTAATATTTAACAAAACAGAAGTTTTACTAAAGCCTTTTGTATTATAATGTGCTAAATGAAAAACATGTGATTCGCTGCAACAACACTTCAAGCTTCACACACGTCAAGTGCTATCTTAAAACTATCTTGGAGTTTGATAGCGCACAATTTTAGAGTCGTGAAGTGTTTTCACACCTGACAGACCAGGAATTTGACTGGGGTAAAAATACCACTTACTGTGCAGGTTGTAAAATATAATTGACGCACTGAGATTTTAACACTAGAGAACTCTGCCGTAACTTTGTTCATAGTCTGAAATAGGTACTTATTAATTTGTTATTCACTTCACACTCTTTGTCAGCAGGTCAAAATGTCCTCATCGTACGTTAAGAAAAGTACAATGTGACAAACACTGTCTGAAGATATTGAAGACGACCAGTTGGTGTCTTTGACATGTCAAAGCATGAAAAGCACAGGTGTTGTGTAATTAACAAGGCAGTTTTCTAAACAGTGTAAATGTGTCATCATCTCTGATTTGCATATTTCTGCATTTTCTGCATTGCATTTTTCTGGGTACACTTTGGAGACACTTTAAATGACTTTAAGTGTGAATAGAGCCGTGCAGAACAACACCATGTTCTTGCTGTGCCTTCCTGCTATGACGAGTCAAAATTTCTGCCATGGAGTGGTGCACTCTGGATCATAAATAATATTAACAACAGTGGGAAATGCAAAGGAAAATTAAATAAAATATGGAAAAAGACAGAGTAGCAACACAGAATGAAATAACTTTAATAAACGGATGCAGTGTAAACCACACTAATAATTACTCCACCGGGCTGAGGGTGGGCCGGCGTAATAGGACAGGATTTATTTTGTTTGTTTTGAGTTCATATGGCATGTTAAGCTTGTAAGTGGAATTAGAAAGAAGGCCAGTGTGTACTCCCTCCACGCCTCTTCTCCTACTCTGTATTTTTAGCCAGGAAGCCCCAGATAGCATGGCAGCCTCAACTCCTGAACTCAATGCATTTTAAGCAGACTTATATTAGGCTTAACTTCTGCTGACTGGGTAAGCCCGCAGTGCCATATGTTAGCAGCAATTTAGCGCCCTGTCCTCTCTCTGTTATTCACTGCCTTTCTCCCAAACTCACTACGCTTTATCTTCAGTGCTTCTTCTTCTTTTTCCCTGTTTACCATCAAAACCCTGAAAATGGTGTGGCTTAGCCTGCTGCCTTCACCACTGCATTTGCCAAGTTGAATATCGGTGCCAGATCAGACACTAACATACCTCTGACTTCCTCCTTTGTTGTTATACATGCCATGTGCAATTTATTATGGGGTTTCCTGTACAAGCAGATGCCCGTGCTCTACAAATTGTCAGCAGAGAAGCTAAATTCTTGTCTTTACTTTGGACGGAAGAGCTGTGGCTGTGTGACGGAAAAATTGATTAGTTGTGTTAACAAACCTTTATTGCCCTGGTGCGCAGCCAAATGACGAGCTCTGAGGGGGAAATGGCTCTCACATCAATGGAGACTCCAGAGTCCACAGTAAATCAAAATAGTGTTAAAAATAATGGGAGGCCCGCTGTCTGGAGGGTAGACCTGAAGTCTGCTGCTAATTTAGTACATTCCCCAAACGAAGGCAACACTAAAGGATCACTTGACTTGATGTGGTCAAGTAGGATAAAGTGTTGGACTGTCTGGAGTGTTGGACTGCTTCTTAAAGGCAGGGAGGCTACCCTGCCTTTAAGAAGCAGTCCAACACTCCAGATTTGGAGTGATTTGGATATTCTTCATGTTTGAAGGTCTCTTCATGTCCCATCCCCTTAGTGCAGCTAGACAAAGTATTTAACAGGGGTTTATTACACACTGTAATGCTTGGAGGTGCTCGTAAGTTTTACTATTGCTAGGTAGTTAACAGTAGCATTAACAGTTTCTCATCAAACCAGTCATTTAGTTGTGAAGAGCTGTCTTCAGCTGTGTCTTTTACACTTTCCGATAGCGACTCACTGTAGCCTGTAATCTCCCCCCTGAAGATGTAGCACTGCTCACAGAGTGTATTATAACCTACTATATTACAAAGACAACAACGGCGGAGGCTCTTGTCAAGCGACACTCACCACCACCTGCCCCTGGCAAGAAACCATGTTTGGTGCCAGAAAAACTCTGTGAGCACTGTAAAAGAAATTCTATTCACATACATTATCGAGATGGAAGGAGACATTTCAAATCCTGCACCAGCAACAACATAACTATATGCATGACTCGATACCATGAAAAGTGAAAAAAATATGCCTTTGTGTGTGTAAATAGGTAGACGGACCCTTGACATTGGGGTCAGTCTTTGCCCTTCTGCTTTGATTCATCCCTGGTGGTGATTGCTCTCACCCAGTGTAGTTCCTATACTGTAAGAGGCAGTCATTGACAGTACTGTCACTCGCTCTTGCACAGTATGAAAAAGTTTTCACTGTTGTGAAAATCGCCAGAGCTACAGAATCCGTCACAGTAACCACTGTGCCTTGATTTGGTTTTGTCAAAAGTTTCAGTTTTATGACTGTTTCATCCCGCTCCAATGGAGGGTTTTCAAATAAGTGTCCACGTTACTTCAACATCAATCATCTCACACCCACAGAAGGAAATGAAGTCTCTGCCAGGAAATAATCCCTCAAAACATATCACCTTACCAACATGATTGTTACACTGGTGTCTCCTTATTTGGTGTTTTTGTCCTTTCAGTGGTTGATTTCACGCTAGATCTGAGACAGTGGAGATAGAGTTTCAAAAACAGTGATGAAAAAAACTGTGTGTTTAAAAAATCGAAAGTGTCAAAAGCTACAAGGAGACGGTTGCTGTCATTGTCACCTGTGTTCTCTCCTTTTGGCCATTCATGTCAGACATGTGGTATTGAACTGTATGTTTGTTTGTGGTTCTTGATCTAGGTACTGCTCTGGTGGTGCAGTGGGACCACGTCCACCTACAGGACAATTACAACCTGGGGAGTTTCACCTTCCAGGCCACGCTGCACAACACTGGCAGAATCGTCTTTGCATACAAAGAGGTCGGGATGAATTAATTCAACCAGTTTCTCTTTACATCTTGAGAAAAAAAATCGTTCTCCTATTTTTCCTCAGTCTGTCATTGACTAACACTGTACATTTCTTACTTTGTGTCCTTTCCTCTGTCTTATTTTCACACTTTCTCTGACTCATCTATGCGCATCCTGCATACAGTATAAGTCAGTGTTGGAGTGCTACACATACATATGCATTTTCAAACAAAAGAAACTTGAAAATCAAGAAATCTTCTATAATCTCTTTAAACTCTTAAGACTTGAATTGTGAAGCAAAAGTTGACGAATCACTGCCAAAAACAGCTCCTATATAATCCTGGAGAAATCAGAACACAAAGAAATTACAAAGTAAAACTCTACTCTTATTATACTAGAACTTTCCAAAATGTACTCCGACATTTCAAAGAAAAGTGAGATTCTTAAATCAGCAATGTAAAGTACAGTCAAAAGAAAACATGAATCATTTTCCACATTTCTCCCCAGTAAGGCAGCTCTAACAATCTGCTTCCCTTCTGGTCTTAATTCTGTCTGAATACTGTTTGTTGTTGTTGTTGTGTTTTTATGACGTAGTGCTCTCATGCTGTTTCCATTTACTTGATATGGATTTAAAAAAAAAATAGCATTACGTCACGTGTTTTGGGTCACTCAGTGTTAGAGACATCTAATTAATTTCCAAGTGTCAGAAATGTATTGAAGAAGAAAGAAAGTCTTAGAAGGAATAAAACATTATCTCCAGCAGAATCTATGATATTAATAATTTCACATATTAGAAGAAAAGGGCAGCATATACTTTTTTACATTAAACTTGGCCAAGACTTGTTCAGTACAACTGAGTGTCAACTTCATTGCACTTTTCCTGAGTTACTAGTGCATGTGTGATTTAACTCCCCTGCTGCAATTCAGTGTAAAATAAAAACAACAGATGCAAAGACACATAAATTTGAACAGACCATAAATGTCAAGTCGTCTGTTTCTGTGTGTTTTCCCTAAGGTCACTCCTCAGAAGTTGCTGTTTGTGACAGTGATGTTTATTGTGTTCATCAAAGACAGCCATATGCTTGCTAAAGATGCACAATGTCTCACCAGGCTCCTATGGGAGGTAGTAATAAATTAGTTGATTTGTTGGGGGCTGTCAGTATGATGGGGCCTGTTTCTGTTTTTCAGCCTGCCCCAGACACATTGCTGTGGTCCTGGTAATTGATTTCCCCATCTTCTATTTCAGATCCCTGTTGAGGTGTCAAAGATCAGCTCTGTCAATCACCCAGTGAAGGTGGGGCTGTCTGATGCCTTTGTGGTGGTCCACAAGATTCAACAGATACCCAGTGAGTCTCAAACACACTGTTCTAGCTTTTAGTACTCACTCGTCCAGAACAAGAAATCCTCAGTTAATCCAAATGCAAAGTTTATAAGAAACAGAACAGCAGTCGTCCTGTCATAGCTTAGCAACCATCAGTTTGCACAATAGGTCTATCAAGCTTTGGATTTTTCCACATGAAGAGGCAGTCTACAAGGGGCTGTGGTAAGATTGACACTCCCTATCTAAATAGTTACGAGGGTGGGTCTTAGTAATAACCATAGCAACAGTAACTGAAGTGATGGGACTTTATCCAGTTTATCCAGTCACTTTTCAAAAATACTTCATGTCCAATGACCATAGGGTCCCCAAGTCATCCAGGTTGACTGACTTTTTAATTTACCTTAAACTGTCTCATAGCTTCGAGTTGTTGTCTGTTTTTCTGTGGCCTCAACTGTCACCACCTTTGTCCTAGCACTCCACCTCTCTCAGTGGGCAGCGTTCTAGGATACAGGCACATCTCCAAATCTGCCTCCCCTATTTGCTTTTGAGTTACCGCAATTCTGATCCATTAAATTTAAAACAAATGTGAGCAATGGAGAGACACATAAAACCTTTGTATCCAGAGTCAGACTCTGTGTCTGTCATGGGCCCAAGTTCAAAGCCTGACACAATAATGACATGTCAAATGTGATTTATTCTGTGAAATTTGAACACTTGTGATTGGAAGCATAAAAGTTGCAACATTTATTTGTCGAAGTTAATATCGTTTTTTCCCTTTTTTGCCTTTCACATGTCATATTTATCTTATTTGTAGCGTGTATTCTCTAGTTTAGTTTATGAGTAAAACAGCTCTCCAGATTATTTGGAGTGGTATCTGACATTATCTGAAGACTTTTTACACAAAATCTCTTTAAGAAAGCTGCAGTTTGCAGTGAGAGGTCTGTATATTGAACCTGTTAGCACAGTCCTCCTAGACTTCATACACCAAGCTGTCTTTGATGCCTCTGACACAGTATGATGAAACCAGCGTGTCCCACTGCTCATCACTGTGGAGTGATGAAATCTTGAATGGAAGCGGCTTCACTTGGAGGTGTTGTGTGAACGTGAATGATGTGTCTGAGGAGTGTGCGTTCTCCTCTTTATGGCAGGCCTTTCTCTGCTCTGATTATCCATCTGAAACACGGATTCTACTTTCTGACAAACTCTAATGCTAAATACATCCAAAATCATATTTGTGAAGAGATCAAACAGCTGAAAGTGAACCACTTCCTGATGTCATTTATGAATCACATTAAACTAAAGTGTGATTTGTGCAGATTGCTTGGTAACTGACTGTTTGCTGAGTGCCACTTTCTGATTTACTGACAAGCTTTCTGTTGTACTGCAACATGTATGCAGTTTACAACATCAAAAGGGGGCAAATTTACTACTTGATGTACTGGGGTCCCTGATTTCAGACAAAAACAGCTTCGCATTTACAGCCGGCAATTAAACTTAACAGTTAATATCCAGCTGATTGAAAATGCTGTCTTCAGCTCATTGTGAATTGTTTCTAGCTGATTTGTTTTAAATCACAAACTTGGTCCAAAGATCTTAAATATGCATTTGATTTTTACATGTATGATTTTGTGCTAAAAGACTCAAGCCACAGCAAAGAGGTCCCAGTGCAAAAAAATCATCATCCTTACGACCCACATAGGGGATGTCATTATTATTACTATTAGCACTGTGATTATTTTATGAGAAAAATTAAGATCAGAGTTCAATGTCATTCAGTTGTAACCATTTGGCTTTTAACCTTGTATTCTTCATATGTGGAAACCATATGACTCTTTTACAGTCATCCTAAAAGCCTCTCTCTCTTAGGAAAACTAAACTGACCAAATAATCCAATGTGTTTGGCAAACATAATGCTATGGTGGTTAATATTTTCCAGGGTTTCTGGAATGAAAACTTCCCCAAGCTCCACCAGCGTTCAGGACACAGTGACAGTTCATTCTTTATGTACTGTATGATACTTAGCCAGACATGCTAACAGTTGCAGCTTTGTTTGAGCTAATAAGTGATAATAAGTTCATTACACCTTTGTTCTTGTATTTTAGGTGAAAATTTTACATTCAATACCGTCTTTACTACAGCCACGTGCACATTGCTTTGCCATGCTGAAAAATCTAAAGCCTGACAGATCTTAAAAACTTATTGTGTGTGTATTTCCTGGATACACACACTTTTTGCTCTCTGCTGCCCCCTACTGTCAGTACAGTACTAACTATATCTAGGCCTGTTCAGTCCTGGTACACTACATGTCTGAGGTGATCTTATCACAAGTGAACGGCTTTAAGGAGGTGTTCTTCTGTTTTCCTTACACTCATTAAACATGCCATTGAATCTGTCTTTAAAATTTGCTCTCCTCCCCTGGCCTAATTGTCAGATAAAGCTCATATGTAAGATTCATGTTAAAAAACAGCACAGCTCCACTATCAGCAGCTACAGGGCAGGGATCATGGGTACAGCACATCATCTCAACGTGAGTGATGTCCTCAGGACCAACCGAGTGAGGAAATTACTCACAGTTCATAGCCATATAAAGGTAAATACAGGAGATGTTGTCGGAAGCGCTGGAACAGATCCGATCCCGGTACTTGTTCCTCTCCCGGTCCCGATCCCGGTTCTGGTCCCGATCCCGCTTCTGGTCCCGGTTCCGGTTCTGGTCCCGGTTCCGGTTCTGGTCCCGGTTCCGGTTCGGGGTCCGGTTCCGGTTCTGGTCCCGGTTCCGGTTCTGGTCGCGGTCCCGGTTCTGGTCCCGGTTCCGGTTCGGGTCTCGGTCCCGGTTCGGGTCCCGGTTGTGGTTCGGGTTCCGGTTCCGGTTCGGGTCCCGGTCCCGGTTCTGGTCCCGGTTCCGGTTCTGGTCGCGGTCCCGGTTCTGGTCCCGGTTCCGGTTCCGGTCTCGGTCCCGGTTCGGGTCCCGGTTGTGGTTCGGGTTCCGGTTCCGGTTCTGGTCCCTGTCCCAGTTCTGGTCCCGGTCCCGGTTCTGGTTCCGGTTCCGGTACCGGTAGCAGAAAGGGTGGTCCTCACTTCATATGCACACTTACCTGGAGCTCACTATGATGCCCATACAGGAGTGTGTGTGTGTGTGTGTGTGTGTGTGTGTGTGCGCGCGCTGGATGTTCCTGGAGAGGACAGAGTGAAGGAGCCAGGACAAAGAAGAGAAGCTGGTTTCATTGACTAGTGACAGCTTGGGTCACATGTCGCCCAACAAGAA
>OMNW01024412.1:3590-18349 GCA_900303245.1 Selene dorsalis
GGGGGGGGGGGGCTGAGAATAACTGACTGAACTACAAGTCACACAAGGAGAGGCTGTTCACAAGTGTTGAGATGCTTGTTGAATGAATAAACCCCAGACAATGAGAAAAGTGTGGTGTTTCTGCGCCTTTAGACCGAACACAGAAACACAGTCACAGCGTGTTGTCCTGTTACTGAAACTACTGTTTAGCTTAGGTTTTTTACACTGATGTACAATAGCTTGTTGCCATTTTGGAGGGGGGGGGGGCAACCAATCCCAAGATTCACTGCATACCTGTAGTGACAATGATACTGCAGCACACCATGTCGTCAGAGAGCTTGAGGATTACACTTTAAATCAAAGTATTGTGTGTGAGCTGCTGCAACTGTCTTTGTGTTGTCACCATCCCATTTCAGTCCAGGTTGCTGATGTACATGACCAGATTTCCAACACAAAATATCAATTAATTTGTAGATTTTTGATGAGGTGCACTGACACTCTGTGACTCTATTAAATTAATGAATCAGCTGCTTTGCTGACATAAACAAACTCTTCATTGCCCCGCTGCGCTGTATCTGGATAGATGTTTCAGGACGGACCTGTCATGCATACGAATGAACCGTGGAACAGCCCAGATGACTCAGCAGTACGGCGGGGGTGCCCTCTACTTCCTGGACTGTAGGTTTGACTTGGGCTCGTTACCTTGCATGACACCCCTCTTCCCGCTGCCATCCTCTCCTCCTGCTCCAGCCTTCAAATAATCAGCCTGTGTGTTTCTTTGTTGTCTCTTTGGAGTCGGACTCTTGAATAGCTTCCGGCTGACAAAGATCACTGTCAATATCAGATGATTACTTTGTCAGCAGAGAGGTCGTTGGAGGTTTAAAACTGCTCACTTAAATCCAATAAGTGTGGCTGCCATCAGCCTCCTTTTATGCTGGCATCATTAGTGAGCTGTGTGGGCAGGCGGTCAGATTTAAGTTTCCTCTTTTGAAAAGCAACCAGGATTTAAAAGCAACATCACTACAAGTTTTCCCCAATAAATCTCAGAGCTGTGAGAGGCTGAACCTTGCCCTCCTAAAAATGATATCTATGGAGTAAAAAAAAACATTTAATTCAAGACTCAGGGTGCAAATGACTCTAAGACCACGGTGCACATATTGTTTTTTAAAAAACCCTTGGTGACATCAGGGCGGCTGAGGTATCACTGATGAAGTGTGCCCTCCGCTTACAAAGATGAGTTGCTGTTTTTAGCTGCACTGAGCTCGTTTGCGAGCTCAACTCTGGGAATTGTGTCTCCTTCTGCTGAGCAGCTTTGTGGCACTCTGGGGACTGAAAATAAGGAGACTGCAACAAGAAAGAGCGACAGTCAGAGACAGAGACAGAGAGAGAGAGAGCAGCAAGAAAAGGAGAGAAACACTGAGGGAAGGAGCGGCTTGGATGGTCTCGGCATCAACAATGAAAAAAAAAAAACTAAAAGTGTGCGTTACCCAATAATAATCACTGCTTCTATATTATGTACACACCTTGGGAAGCCTGTGTGCCACCATGAACCCAGCAGTAGGGATTATATGTCACATCTCTTGGTGTATCAACACAAAAAGAGGAGGGTGAGCGAGAATATGAAGCAGCACCCACGATGGCAACGCAATAAAATTTTCAACATGTGAACAATGGGAACACTGCCAATCTCTGTTTTTGTTTATTTCCATTGAAATAGTTGTTACAGTTTCCAGAATGAAATGTGAAAGAGTAACCTTGGTGACACGAGAGTATAGGTGTGATATCCTGCAGATTAGACAGCAGAGCTTTGGAAGCCTGCATGCTCCGATGCTCCTGATTAAAGTGAATCAAAAATGTGTTTTTCTGTTCCCAGCAGTCTCCACAGAGAAGCTACTCAAGATGGCACTTAACCCTCAGAGGCCAACAGGCACATGTTCTACTTGTTCTTAGCTGTACTCATTTGAAGAAATGATCCATGAGAAGATATTTGTTTTTCTAGAACCAGCTTAGTTTTCCATCTCCTCTCCCAGCTTCTCTCTGGAGCTCTAGTAACAACAGGTTGATGTCAGCCAATCACAAACGAAGACACTGTGAGCCACTCTTCCGATTGGCAGACTGTTTTCTCTCTGATCCAATAAACAATGGAGCAGATTTCAGATAAAACGCTTGGAGAATCCAAAATTGGATGGCGGGTCCAGGTGGGTGGGGCTTGGTGACTGCTTTGTTGTGACATCACAGAATTACAGGAAGTCCTAGTGGCTTATTTGAAGTGAGTGCCTGAATTCAGGTGTTTTGTATTCTCCTCGAACTGAGGCTTTGATTACAAAAAAATGTGCATCTATTGAACTTTCCCTTGTGGAGCTAAACTGAAAAACAACCAACAAACAAAAGAATGGGCTTGTGATCACAGAGCAGCTCTGCAAAACACAGCTGTGAGCCCCATTAACATTACATCATCATTACACAACACAGGGTCTGATAAAACCTTGCAAGGTTTGCAATTATCTTACTTGAGCAAACAAAAGTGATGAGGCTGGTGAAAACAGAAAAACAGATAAGTCACTTATTGATTCCTTGTCTCTCTGTAGAAACAGATGAGCAGTCTCGGTCTGAAGAGGAGCCACAGTGAGCTTCAGTTTTAAACAGTCCTACTTCAAGGGCACAGCTCTGATTTGATTAAAGTGTTTAACCTGAAACACCCAGGGCAGCAGCTCAAACCCTGCACAGCAGTGCACCCATTTTATGTTGTTTTATATTGTTTTATTTTGTTGGCTTTCATATTGTATTTTTTTTCTCAGTTTTAATACCATTATCCACAGGATCTTTCTTTTACCTGTGTTTTATCTTCATTGGATGGGGTGTTATCACGGGTTTCTCCTTGTATCTTTATCCCTTTTGTCTGTACAGCGCTTTGTTAACCTCGTTAAACAGGTGCCATATAAATAAAGTTTATTACCTACGTAGTTATCACCCTGGTTTTAGATGGTTTGTCCTTTACCTGTGATGTTGTAGAAGTAGTTGAAGCAGTTGAGGTTCAGGCTGCACGGCTCCTTGTCGGTCGTGTCTGGACACTGCCTCCCCACACTGGGCGAGCGGAGGGTGTACGCCGTCCTCTCTCGGTTGTTGGTTCGGGTGCAGGGCTGAAACAAAGAGTCACCATCAGAGCCTGTACACTGTATCCAGGGGGTCCGTACTACAGAGTGATAAAAATACAAGAACACAACACGTGTCTCTGGACTGGAACAAAGCCACAGAGCTGCTGTCACACTGATGCTCATATTTACTGAACATTAAAGCTGATAACTGTGAATTCGCCTGCTTCTGGATTGCTTCCCGGCTTCTTCAGCCACAATTCATTTAAGATTACTTGTCAAGACATTCTCCCTCAGTCTGTGTAGGCCTGGTTCCTAGGGATTCCCAGTGTGTGGAATTTGATATTTTTCCAGCGGGAGATGACAGGACGGCTGAAACGGATATTCTGGAGGAATGGTAAACCACCAGATTCTACATCATTGCTTGCTCAGAACAGAGTTGGGGGAGAAAATGACAGCCTTTGAATAACTCCATCGCCGGCACGATGAATAAAACATGCACGAGGCCCCGCTGGTGCCGCTGCAGACTCCATGTCGAGATTGGAATTGTGGGAAGTCTTTGTGTCAAGCACTTTGGGAGAGAATGGGGTGTGATTAACAATGGCCAGGGTGATGCTGTGAAAACAGCAGGTGAAACCAGAGCAGTTAAAATGGCTTTTTACCACGAGTCTGAGGTGTCAGAGACCGAGGAGTTGAACAGGATGCTCTGACACCTTACATGTTTTTTTTTTGTTCAAAAGTGAGAGTGAAGACGCTGCAACCTCTACGTGCTCAGCTGCTGAGACATTAGAGGTACAAATCTAAATCTTACAAAGTTTTTATATTCAGCACAGAGTTGAAAAAAGGATCATTAGGTAACTCATAAATCAACATTTTTCTGAAATGTAACTAATAATGTTCGCTGTTTGTAGTCGTTTGCCAAATGATAATCACAAACAGCCAGACTTATGTTTGCTACTACATCACTTCAGAGTCTTTTTTTTTGTGTGTGTGTGTATAAATATGCTAATTTTGAAAACCTGCACTGGTGTGTGAGTCTTTATCATAAATCATCTGCTGAACAGTCGGAGAGTTCACTATAATATAGGTGATATATAAGCTGTTTTCTTCCTGCTTCCTAGTTCATATTTCTCTTTTATTCCTCCTTGGCGTACAAGAAATAACCTGTTGACAAAGATTCAGTCGGAGCTCAGAACAATACAGTGTGGCTACACTTTGTATTCCTCCAGCCGCAGAGAAAATATTTCTGACAGGAAAAAGATATCATGATAAATCTCAGTGGGCTTCACAGAATTCTGACGCTCCCACATCTCCTCTGTGTCAGACAGCTGAGCTTTCTGATCTGGGTTCAGTTCTCACCAGGCTGCAGCGGCTCCAGGGCCCCCAGTCATTAAGAACGCAGTCCTCGGGGCAGGGCAGTCGGCTCTCCCTGGCCCCCAGGGGCATCTCCTCGGGGTCACACAGGTAGTCCTCCACAGACTCCGAGGGGCCGTCGATAGTGTTGAGCATGCACCTGCGGGATTGGTCGACAGACAAGCTCAGGACGACCTGCTCTTAGCAAAGCTGCTGCTGCTGTGCTCCGCGGAACAAAGAGAAGCTGAAGCTGCTGCTACCTGAGATACTTAACAAGCTGCAGTGAAGTGTAACAGTGTTTCCCAGTGGAACAGAGGTCAGCAAGGAGGAAAAATGGAGGGTCAAACAGACTGTCTGAACGGGGACGAGCTCATTACAGACCTGCAGTGAAGTCACCCTCCAGTTCTAACTTTACTTTGTGTTTTAAATGTTAAAACATTGAAATAAAAAGACAGAACAAAATCCTTATTTTTCTTGACCACCTCAGCTGCATCTCTATCTCCTTGAATTTGCAGCTTGCAGATATATTTGTCTTATTTTACATTAATTATTAATGTCATGTTTTATCAAAAACATTAAACTTTATATGGGGTACTCATCATATTAATCTGAATACATGTTTGGACTCATTACATGTCTTTAAGGAGTGACTGCCTTCCGCTTAAAAATAAAGCAATTAGTTTTCTGATTAAATTATTCAATGAGGTGTCATTCTCAATCTACCATAATAATAATAATGAAAATAAGTAAAAAAAAAAATAAAAAATCTAAGTGGCTGCAGTCTCATTGGTTGAGTGGAACATCCACTGAATGATAATAAATAAATGAAATAAAATGAAATGTAATGAAATGTAATAAATGAATGAATGATCAAAATGCTTTGGATTTCTGACCATGAATATCCTGAAATAAGTCAAGTACAGAATCACAGGTTGACAGGTACCTGACTTTTCTGGTCTGGACTCCTTCTCCACAGTTCTCCTTTAGGTCCACGTTGCTGACTTTCCACACACTCCATGGCTCGGCCACCCACACGTACTGATTGCAGTCGCTCTGACATGGCACCACCTCGTACACCTGACGAAACAATAACTCATTCATGTGCTCAACACTGACTTAATGGCATGGTTTCTTTACAGGAGGTTAAACTGTGATTGTTTGGCCTAAGTGACAATCATCATCATGAAGAGAAAAAAAAGGAAAAATTGCCCGCTACAAATCCTATTTCATAGATATTTTTGCCTTAGCCAAGCAAGTTTGGCAGTTAAGTTTTGCCTAATACATAGTGATTCAGCTCCGTGAGGTTTAATTCAGCCAACGAGATTATTTCTGCCCCCGGAGCAGCTCTGCCTCCGAGAAATGTCTGTTGAAATAAAACTCCCATCTGCTGTACTGCCGTGTTTACTTCCACTGAGGATATTGTGACTGTGTACATCTATCTGTCAGTGACCCACTGACATCAGTGACACTTAACATCTGTGACTACATTACAAATAGCTGAAAAATGTGGCTCTTACCTGGGCCTGCAGCAGTGAGTCATATCCAGGGAGCATTGGGGTGGATTAAAAGGAGACACATGGATTAATGAGCACATGCCAACTGTTCATATAGTGCAGAACCTATGATTAATGCAACATTCAAGAGGACATAATCAGAAAGCCTTTGGCATAAATACCTATGTGAACCTAGCATACACAGACACACACACACACACACACACACATATACAGTGCCAGGCACACATCGGCACCACCTAAATCTGAATGTGCTGATACTCACAGGCCTGGAAAGCATTTAATTTTTGCAAATCATGGAAACCTGAAGGAGTCAACTGCTCAGGCTGGAGCATTAATATGGTGGATGGGATCCATTTATAGCAGCCATTGCACTTTTTGCACTGTTGCTGCTCAGCAAAAAATGAGCACAGCAATAATGAGGGGAAGGTAAAGCAAAGCTCTGCAGACTCGGGCTAATTATTCATTAATAATTAATTTCTTTCTCTTGCTCTGCCTCACGCTTTCTCTCTCCTCTGGCTGTGTTGGATGTGTATAATATGCATCACACTTGTCATAAGCATAAATACATTGTTGCAGTGTTGAGTTGCAGCTGGTCTCCTGCTCAGACTTCAGTGTGCTCACCTGGTTGATGTGGTCCAGTTTGGGACACGGCCGCCCACCGTTGTACGGTTTCTCTCTGAGCCACTTGGAGCGAACTTTGACCCCGCTGCCGCAGGACTTGCTGCAGCGTGACCAGTTGGACCACTCGCTGAGCTTACAGTCAGAAGGACAGGGGATGATGCACGCCTCCTCGATGTAACCTGAGAGGAGGAAGAGGGGAAACACACTGCTGATTCTGGTTTTTAACCAGTGAAACTGAAGCAGAGGATGATTTGCGAGTTGCGGAAAACGATGACACCTTTCAGTCTATTTGGACAGCGTGATATAATCTGTTATTAATTCTTTCAGAAGTAAGGAGCACCCACCAGACCATTGATTCATGAGAAATTACCTTCAAATCAAAGCTTTGTTCTACCAGCAGCTTCGCAGGTTGAGAGCGATGGCTTTAGAGAAACACTTTGTCTGCCTCTCGCAGGAATCTTGTTTTTTCTTTATCCTTTAATAAACTACATTTGTCCAAATTCCCAAATCTCAGTTTGTCGTTTCAACCTAACAAGCATCCATTAAAGTTCAGGAACTCTTTAAATGCTGCGTGGGGGGAAAATACCCAGCTGTAAGAGCAGCAAACTATTAACCAATACTCCATAAACTAATCTGAAATGCTCTTATTGATTTTCAGCCCAGTGGAATGAAAACAGGGCAAACACTACATCTGTTTTATGAAAGTCCAAAAATCCAGCCGAGCAGTGTTTATGTCTGACAACAAGCTTGGTTCTTTGAATGTGTTCTGCCCAGCTCACGGGGTCATGGCACAGCCAACATGCTGGTTTTAACCATCTCACTCTGCTTGCTCCCCAGTTATCCTCAGGGCTGGGATTTCCTTTGTTTTTTCCGGTGCACGCGGCTCATACAGATTATAGTTCTCAACCTTTGGCTTTGTGCATTACAGCATTTATCCACACATTTCTTCACTTACTCGTAGAGAAAGCAGAGAAAGAGTGATGCAGCACTGTTAATCCTTTGATTAAGACACTCGAGGAGGTGAATTTGGGCTGTCTAACCACTTCCTCTTTCCGATGTGGGCTCTTTTACTCTGCTGCTCTTTATTCTGAGAGACATGTGGTGCTGCACTGACTGACGAGCTCGCTGTAAACACACTTCCCACCATTTGAGAGGAATCCCACATCGGCGAGTCAAACCTCACAGATCGATTTTTATCAAGAGAATTTTTTCACTTTGTTTAACCTGGGAAAAGTCTGGCTGAGCACATATGTTCCTGTGTAGCACCATCGTGCTTCATGCTGACACACTGAGCTGCCAGGTACAACAACACGTAACCAGCGCTGGCCGGCCAGATCTCTGCTGGAGCGGTTGGAGGATAAATAGATGTGAGAGTGGCAGTCATTCATATTCTTTTTTGCAAAATTTCTCAGTTTGCCCCGTAACCGATTTAAGCAATTGACGGCTCACTCTGGAGGCGGTGTCAGGCCGTGTTCAGACCAAAATAGAGCTGCAGTAAAACAGAAGTATGACCCTCACAGCTGTGCTTGCGAGATGTGCTACGGAGGAGAAGGAAAACTGTCTGCAAATCTGGTTTATGTAAGAAAGCCACATGTTCCAAGACATTTTACAGCAGCTCATTACAATATACAATAATGAGACAGGATCTTACAGCTCTTCAAGGACAATTACTTTATCCTTGAGGAAGTGGGGTCCTTGAGGAGGTTCTCAGGGACCCCAAACAATAAGGGGGACTCATTTATTTTCCCTATAGCTCCATCAAAAGATAACAGAATGATGGAATACATGGCTCTTGTTACACTCACTGTAATAAAACATCTAAAAACAAAAATCTGTGATCTCATTTGTGTCAGTTTAGGGTCCTAGATGTGAAAAAAGTTAGTCTTACTAAAATCAAAGGGGGGTGATGTAATGTGAGTGTTTCTTTGAGGCAGTCTCAGCCTCAGCTTGGGAGGTGCAGTCAGACAGAGAAGCCTGGGAGAAAAATCTGGGGTTTGTTTTACCGATATGATATATGACGAACAGTTTATAAAAAAAGCCAATTTGAGCTGACAGCTGGATGTTTGCCATTCATCTCCAGCCAAACACATTATTACAACAGGCTTCAGTGGTGTACTGGAGGTGCAGGTGTGGATGTAGCCTGAGTGCTGCTTCATATGCTGGTTGTTTGTCACAGAGGACAATGTATTCAGTGTATGCATGAGACGCACCCTGACCAGCACCAAACAAATGTGTGTTTTCTTAACACGCACTCACACTCCCGATGTGTCCTTTCATTTCACTTTTCTGTTCCCTCTTTCATCTCCACACGCCCGCTCACAGAGGTGGTGGCGTCTTGCTCAAAGCCTGTTCAGCAAGATGGATGGCTGCGGCTTAAACATAGGGTTTCAACTTGGCTCAGCTGAGGAGGACAGTTGAAGGGTGATGTCGTTGCCCACTCCAGCGGCCCGGAGCTGAGCAGTAAGATGCATTGCAAGCTAATATGATTAGAAAATAAAAAGTATGTTTAATCCAGTCCAAATGAGAGTCCTGCCACCAACTAAATACACAGTGACAGACATACAGGTGCACGCACACACACGCACCTCCTTAGACTCTGGTGCCCCTCCACATCTCTTTACATCAACACCTTGCTGTGTTCTGCATAAGCTCTGAAATAGGCTCCATCACCTATAACCTCTCACTCAAAGGCCCTACAGCTGACTGAGTGCAAACACTGCAGCACCTCAGGCTGCTGTTCTGTCATAGTTCAGCTGATATAAACCTGTTAGGTGCCGTGCCAAGCTCTCAGGGAGGAGGTTTTTGGGCTGAGTCCAGGTAGGAGATCACCACTGTTGTCATTAGAAGTCAGGCTGCAGCTCAGCACAGGCTCCTGCTGAATCTCCCAGAGCGGTCGTCACTGCTGTTGGGAGCTTCTCTGGCTGCTGCTCCACCGCACCTGAGGCCTTAACAATGCCACTGCCCATCTCATTCCTCCATCTCCTGATGACTAATGAGACGCCTCTAGAAGCAAAGAAGCTTTACAGTAACAACCATGACCCATCAACATTATGCTCATAACATAATTCTGCAAAAGCTACATTAATGTATTAGACACAAATCACAATAACTTAGTCCCTCTGTCACCACTATGAATAATATGGCAACAATCCTGTGTCTTTATTTTCTCCTGGTACATGCAGGAGGCCACTGGCAGCTGCAGCAGGTTGGCACAGAGTATAAATTTGAGGTGGATAAATTGATGTAGAAACAGAAGACAACCACTTCCATCCATCCATTTTCTATGCCGTTTATCCTCACTAGGGTCACGGGTGAGCTGGAGCCTATCTCAGAAGACAACCACTTAATGTGGCAAATACAGAAAGTGCTAAAGATTGATCACTTGCACAGGGATCCATTTGCTGAATTCCCTGAAGCTTCATAACTTCTTGGAATCCTTGGCACTATTCCCAGAAACTTTCTGGACTCAGTCACATTTTTCAATTTCTCAATTTTTTTCTGCAGAGCTTTTCTTGACAAGTAAGATTGTAAGAATATTGGCATGTTAGACACAGCTGATTTTAAAACTGGGTGGGTCCAAAGATGATACAGTGCAGGTTAATACACTAATGTGCATTTTATAAATTTAACCCACGTTTTTGTTTGGGCTTCTTAACTTTTAAGAGTGTAAGTGTGAATGATGCATGGGAGCAAAATATCTCTGTGAAATAATGACACAGGCTTTTGCTGTGACCAGCTTCAATTAAAGAATCACAAAAGAAGTTTTTAAAGGGTCCATACTGTAGAAAAACAAATGTCCATGTGTTTTCTGATTAAAGATCAGCTCTAGGTTCTACATTAATACTGTGGACATCCACAGAGAAATGCTCACAGCCAGTATTCAGATATTGAGCCTTAACACCAGCCATCAAGATTTATAGACTTTGTGGTATCACAGCAGAGCATCAGTAAGCCCCGCCCACCTTTACTCCCCATTCTTGCAGGATTTGGTTTTACCTAAAATCTGCAACTTATTCAATGGATCACTTCAGAAACATTCAGCCAATTAGAGGAGAGGCCCCTGATTGCCTGAATGACTGAGGTGATGTAAAACTACACTGAGAGTTTGTGTTTATTTGAACCACAACTATATCTTCACATAGATCAACACAGGAAATTATGGACCTTTATAGTTAGTGTAGCAGTGGAAATGCCCATGAGGTGACACACTGCCGGAGTGATATTTACACCCACTCCTGGGTGCACACCGGGGATACCCTGATTGTGCATTCAGCAAGAATTCGGACTGAAAATTTCATCCGCTTGACGGGTGTTTGCCCCAGAAACTTTCCGTGAACTCTTTTGGCTCTGGGAATCCAACACTGCTGCCTGATTTCTGACCTGTTACACTCCCTGCACAATCATCTCCATGGCAATGAGGCAGCCTAATCCCTGGGAACTCTGGAAATAACTGTAGCTGGCTCTGTGCTCAGGCCGGAGCACAGAGCAGGAAGAAGAAAGAGTCACCAAAGGACATAGAGACCCTTTCATGTACATGACTAACCTTATCAGACACCGACCTTAGTCCTCAGACCATGACAGCACACTGCTAACATGCGGTAACACTCAAAGCAGAACAAACTCAATTATACGGCTGAGGCTCTCAGTGTCTTCCTCTTGTTATTACAAACATCCTCCAGACATGTGCGTTGACTGCAGCTCTGCTCAGGTTCACAGGATCCTCACTAACATCTCTGTCTTTGAGTTTTACCCTTAAAGGCTTCACACAGTGACTGACTCCCTCCTTCTCCACGTCCTGCTGAGACCAGGCCAGCGGCCCCTGAGCTGTCCTGTAGCATTAAGTAATGGTAAAGGTCAAAGCACAATGGGTCCCTTACAGGCATTAATACAGGAAATATACGAGTAATGTCAACTATATAGGACAGAGCAGGGGACTCCCAGGGGACGTCCCTGCACGGCCTTTGGCACAATGTCATGTATTATTGTTGTGCACTTACATAGTAGTTTTACATATATACATTCAATTGTTATTGAATTATAAAGATTATTATTGAGTAGTTATGGTTTTAATTCTTACAGTTTTGGTTTAAAAGTCATTTTTGATGAGTGGTTGTGTTATGGGGAAGTAGCTCTTCTTTTGTGCTGAATAGTTCATTTTCTTGACTCACATAGTGACAATGTTTTATTTCAAGGCTTTGACTTGTGCTTTTTTTCTCTTGTGATACATTAAAGGTTTGAACTAAAGATGAGGAATAAGCAGAAAAAATCAACTGCAACTGTCACATATTGTGATTGTTTTATATTCTCTGAAAAATAGGGTGACGTGATTTTTGATGGGATCTGACCCAAACAAGCTTGTTCTTTTACATATGGGGGATGTGGCTTTGTGCAGGGCATCTCTGCAGCACCACCATGCTATTTATTAAAAAAAAAAGGCACATTATACATATATAAATATTGTAGCTCAAGCAATTTGGATAATAGTCTTCAATCATATGATCGTTTTTATAACATTGTGATTAATTAGCCCTAATTTACCCTCAACCCACTTTTAATGTACCTGTGTTTCTTATATATTATTTTGCTCAATGCAGTTCATTGTCCTACATAATACATACAGTACATGCATAATATGCATTCATGTATTCATGTATGCACAGGCATCATTACATCCCACTGTTCATTTGATACTTTACTCAACTCTGACTAGTGGAAATCGTGTCAGTCATATTATGCTGTTCGACCAACACTAACTCTGTTGATTGGTCTTGAGTCTTGACCCGCATCTGTCTCACTTGTGCTTTGCCTTGATTATATTCAACATGGCAACACACTAACTACATCTTCTTCTGTCTGACTGCAGTTACTGCTGAGGACTAATAGAATCAGGAATCTGTCATTTGGATGTTTGTGCTGCTGATTATTATGTCAGTAAAGCTTAAATTTGACCATTTAGATGGTAGGAAAAATAATAATACAAGTTTCCAAAATCCCTTTAAATGTGTTAAATCTCTGAAGCTCATGATCCTCAAATTGTTTCTTTTCTGATGTGTGTTAATTGAGGAAGGCTCTCAAGAACGTTCAGTGTTATCTTCCCTCATAGTACTCTTCCTCTCGTAGAGGAGTAGGGCAATCTGAGGAGTAAGCCGAGCCACAGAGCTCTGATCAGTGTGCACTTTTAATGAGAATCCCTTTCTCTCTGTTGATGTCTGTGTAGCACTGAGATAACAGTGGCACAGTGTTCCTGATCGACATCGTTGCCGTGAGCATTGTGTCAGCAGCGAAGTCGTGGAAGGCCCGTGTCTCGGCCTCGATCAAGATTAAAAGTGATGGTGGCTGCAACGGAGAGAATGGATCGTGAAAATGAAGGTGGGAGTGGCAGAAAGAACGGGGGAAGAGTGACTGAATGTTGGGGATAGAAAAGAGCTTTAATATCTTTGAGATTCACATGTACTAACGCCAACTCCCCATGAATGTGTTTTTGTTTTTCTGTGCACCTCAAGGAAAATTTCTTTTTTTTCTAAGCTCAATGATGCTTGAAGATGAACGCATGAGTGCACACACACATACACTCACAAACATTCCCATAGGTGTAAAAATACACAGAAGCTGACAAACACACACACACACATGCACGCGCTCGCCTGCATGCGCAACCCCATCTTTACGATGTGCTCTTGTCACACCCACACCCAGATTAACTGACGCATATCTGAATCTGTGACTCACACAAGGAGACTAAAACCATGTTTATATATGCACAACACTGATGTATTCATTTGAACATCTCCCGCATTCTATTTCACAGCAATTTCACAACGAGTTTCTGAGCCCGGATTCTTTGCTTGAAGTATTTTGGATCTAAGATAAGACCTTACAACGAGGTGACAAATGATTGTGACAGGGATGTGCTGGAAAAAGGCCTCCTTATGTGAAACTCTGCATTCAGAGCGAGTCGCTGGCCTCCGTGGGAGGGGCCCTCGTATGTGCACAAACAAAATGTTTCACTTCAGATGAATATTTAACAGAACAAAAAGTTATTCTTGCATCTGCAGCTTTCCCCGTGTGCTACAGTATACGTCTCACCTGCAACAGAGAAGTCGAGGCAGGTGATGGAGGAGGTCTGATCTGCTCCATAACGAGCTACAACCGAGACGTGGCTGTGCTTTAGTGCAGATTTCTGGCTCCATCATCAGAGGTTACAGGTCAATCTAAGAACATTATTTCACCCCAAGTTATGACAAACACGTTTTTCTGGTTTTACTCGTCCAGGACTGCCCGACAGCAGCATCTCTCTCCACACACACACACTGTGTCTCTGACTGGATGATTCATGTAACACACTGTCGAAAGTTTTCACTGGGACTGTTTCTCATTAAAAAGTAAATCCACTAAGAAAACTAATCACAGTGACTTTTTAATGACTTCTGAAAGTCAGTCTTGTAGTTTGAAAATCAACCTCAGTGGGGCAGGGGAGAGGAGGAATGTCAGAGATGGCTCTGTTAAGAGATCAGGAGAGGAAAACCAGGCAAATGCTTGGGCCCCCAATGGGAATAGGAGCCTCCCATGGTCCGTCACATTGACTAACCCCTTTAAACCTCACATACACACACTATACAGCTGCTGTTGCACCAAAACCCCTTAAATGTGATTATGTAAACGATATTGGCACTGTGAGACATTCAGGGAACATGTAAATTGTAATGCCTGCATATGACGCGTTTAGAGGACATCTGGAAATTGTATCATCTGCCAATAGTCTGGATCACCAGTTTAATCACTATGGTACTATACATAGATATATGAGATCATCATGTTTTGTAAGGCTATCTATCACATCAATTAGCCTGAGTCTTAAACAACAAGAAATCTGTGTTTCTGTTGGTTCTGTTCAATCAGCTCAACATTTCCGAGAGAAGCAGGTGTGCTTCATGAGGTCATGTCGTCCAGGCTGGGGACAAACTACCTTGACATCTTCAGTAAGACATCATTAAATAGGAGAGCATCTTTTCTGCAGCAGTGGTTAAATCCCCGAACCGAGGGGGGGTGTTATATTTCATTTAAACTCTATTTTAAGCAACAATTTAGACCATATACCATTTGCAGCAAAGATGCAGTGTGGGGATGTTTTTTATGTGTATTTATTTTTGTGTTTAATCTCCCAAAGCTGTGAGCCCCACAGAAATCCATTTACCTC